>OX637405.1:15687088-15894588 GCA_951799425.1 Ilex aquifolium
CCCTTCCTAAAGTTGGGTATCCTTGCGAAGATTGTGTGCGTGTGTGGGCTAGGATATTCTCAATGTGTGTATTCATGCGAAATCTTATTGCTTACCTGATATACAGATACAAATGTGGGTGAAATAGTTTATTGTTGGAAATGGTTTAATGTTGGAATGATTTATTGTATGGGAATTGATTTTATTTCTTTATTTAATTTATTGATATTGCTTAAACTTGAGATCGGATGAACTGCTACTGTTTTCTTTCAAAAGTTATTTATGATATTTGTAAAATGAGACCGACTTGTTTTATATGTTTTAAAAATCTTGTTCGAGCTTGGGAGGATTTCCTACAAAGCTTAGTGCTCACACCCTACAAATAATATTTATTTTCAGATTTTGGTTTAGAGGAAGAGCTCGGAGTTGATGAGCTAGTAGCTTGGAAAACTCAATTGGATGGAAGCATGGATCCCGAGGGGGATGTCTAGAGTTGTTGTCTTTATGTCCTAGACTAGGAGATGCATTTTGAGACAATGTATGGATGATATTTTGTTTATTCCGCTGCAAGATAAAGTTTGATTTTGTGGATGTAATGGTCATGGTTTGACATATTCTTTTGGATGATGCTGTAAATATTACGTATGATGAATTAAATTTTCTTTATTTATGAATTTTATTAGTTGCTCTCATGATGTGAATGGTTTTAGATAGTAATGCCGTTCAAGGTGGATTTTGGGGCGTTACATGTTTGGTATCAGAGCCTAGGAATTAGGTCTTACATAGGAGCTGTAGGTTATGGATTACCACTAGAGAGGTAGGACTAGGTCGAATGAATTGTTGACATAAAGCTTATACATGCATTATGCTTTGGATTAAAGTGATAGTTAGAGTGTCTAGTACATTAAGAAAAACTAAATTGTAAATTGATATGCAGGATGGCTAGTGAACGTGTACGTGGACGTGGACGTGGACGTGGTCATGGAGGTCAAGCCAACCCACCACCACCACCACCTCCAGATGCTATGAATGGCATTTATCAATGCCTAAGGGAGCTAACCACTCTAGTACAACACCATAATGGAAACAACAACCACAACGTGGGGTTTCAACCATTAGCTCCTGTACTGGGCAACGAGGACGAGAACAGAAGGATGATAGTTCTTAGAGAATTTTTGAGGCAACACCCACCTACTTTCCAAGGAAGCCGTCACCCTTTGGATGCGGATAAGTGGATTCGTAGGTTGAAGAAAATGTGTGATAGCATGGGAGTTGCAAAGGATCTGCGGGTCGGCCTAGCTACATATCTGCTGGAAGGGGAGGCAGATCATTGGTGGGACTCGGTGAAAAGAAGGAGGAACACTGATGCAATCGGTCAGGGACAAAATGAGTGCGGATTTCCTGGCTCTAAGATAGGGTAGTATGATAGTGGCGGATTATGAGAGAAAGTTTGATGAGCTATCCCGCTATGTCACGAAGTTCATCTCTACTAAGACCAGGAGGGCTAAACGATTTGAGTAGGGCTTGAGGCCTGCCATCAGGGAGAAGCTTGTGGCTCACAAGATTCGGGACTATGGGGATCTTGTCGACAGAGCTGCGCTGGTGGAGAGAGACACAGAGGACAACTAGAGGCGACAAAACTTTGCAAGGGGAGGTCCTGTAACGCCCCAAAATCCACCCCGGAAGACATTACTATCTATCACCATTCATATCATGAGACCAACTAATGAAATCAATAAATTAAAGAAATTTCATTCGTCATCCATAACAACTAAAGCATCATCTATAACAAATATGTCAAACCATGGCAATTACATCAAAAAACCAAATATTATCTTACAGCGGAATAAATAAAACATCGTCCTTAACATTATCTCATAATTAATCTCCCAATCTAAAATATAAAAGAAACATATCTAAACGTCCATCTCGAGATCCACATTTCCATCAATCTGAGTTTTTCAATTTACCAACTCATCCAATCCGAGCTCTTCTTCTAAATCATAATCTAAAAAAGATGTGATTTGTAGGGGGTGAGCACTAAGTTCTGTAGGAAAATCCTCCCAAGCTCGAACAAGGTTTTGAAAATATATCAAAACAGGTCGATCTCATTTTACAAAATATAATATATAACTTTTGAAATAAAACAGTGACAGTTCATCAGATCTCAAGTTTACGTAGTAGAAATAAATTAAATGAAGAAGTAAAATCAACTTTCAAACAACAAACCATTATCAACACTGTATCTCAGGTATATAGTAAGACTTCGCATGAATACACACATCGAGAATATCCTGGCCCACACACACACACTTCCAATCCTCGCAAGGATACACAACTTTAGGAAGGGCATATATCGACGCATCGGCAGGGACGAATCCAACCTAGGAATAGTATACTAGCCCTCAGCCTCGATACCCGTGAGCGAATAGTGGTTTGGTCCTCGCAAGACACCAACCCCACTACGAGTGGTAGGGAACCTTCAAACTCACTCGGAGTAAGAAACGCATCTACCCACTCTACGATACCCAGTCAACGGTTACCCATGTTTATCAAAACATCTATACAAGAGATACAATACCAAACCAGTTCACCAAATCACAGGTAAACCAAGAACCATCACTACAAGAATTTTGGGTTTTTGCATCATTTTTTTTTGCGATGGTACATTTACCGTTGCAAAATTAATTTTTTTGCGACTGTTCCTAATGCCATCGTTTAAAGTGATTTATTTGCAATGGTAAGCCGTTGCCGTGACAACAAATACAATAAAATTTTATTTTTTGCGACTGGAGTTTTTTCCGTCGCAAATATTTTCGCTTGTGTTACATTGAGGACTTCTTGTGATAATTAGTCTATGTAAAACGGCGTCGTTTTATAGGTCTATTATTAAAATGATATTATTTTGTGGGTTGGGTCTATTGTTTTAGTAATATAATATTTTTTTTCCCGATAAATTTAGTAATATATTTGATGAAAGAGTAAAAATCCTTTTTTTTTTTCCTTCACAGTTGATAGTTCCCACCGCTCTCTCTCCCCTGTATTCACACGTCTCCCACACCAAGGATCATGCATTGCGTGACGGTAGGTAAAATCTTGCTTCTCGACGAGGATCTCGACAAATATCCCACCATACAAATGGTTCTTCTGTGAAACGTGTGTCCTTATCACCAAAAAATCATACCTCACACTTAAATCGTTGAGGACGGGATAGGTCAGTCGAAGGAATTCCTCTTCTGGATACAAGAGTGATCGTCGTGATAGATCTCGATCAAGGTCCCCAGATAGAAGAGATTACCATAGAAGGTCCCCAAGGTTATTTCTTATCTTTACTGCTATTATCTCTCTATATGAGTGTTTGATCTCAAGTAGTAGCTACCCATCAAGATTTATTTGTTAGCTGTAGATCACCGTAATGGGTTTGCCTTAGATGATGTTTTTTGATAATCTGCCGCTGTATTCTTGTAACTCATAAGTCGAGACTCGTCACCTCTGTTAGAATATTCACAAAGAAAAGCCCAGCCCCTCTCTATAATATAGTTGTTGTGTTATTGTAAGACGAATAAGACTGGGAATGGATTCATGGAACCTTATTCCAATCTAGAGCATGTAGAAATTCCTGAAGACATAACAAATAATCCAGCAGTTTATTAAATTTGGTGAATGTCAAGGCATTACAGTTTTTGCAATGAACTTTCGTAATTTCTGAAATTTTCCTCTCTTTGTGCCGATTGTGAGTTTTAAATATTGAAATCAACTAACTAAATAGAAGCAGACTTAAAGTTCTTGTCCAGATCTAATATCTAACTTTAAGACACTGATTTCTAAGATCTATTATGAACCGAAGATGTGTGTGCCCAGAGGGACTTTTTTCTTCAAGCTTTCAGCCTTGAAATTCACTGATATTTTTCTCTTCACCGAAGAACACAATCTAATCTAAACCTCTCCATTTCTAAAGTGGAAAAAAAGACCACTATGAATTGCAAACCCGCAGACTCTTACTCTCAGTTAGCATTGGTGATTTCTAAGATAGTTAGGTAGAGAGTGTGAATTCGAAAAACATAGGTTAACTAAAAATTATCTCATTTGTCTACTTATACGTGGGATACTTTGTGGCTTTCTACTTCTTTCCCCTCTTTGTTCTTTTGAAATTATGTTATTAGAAGACCAAAAAAAAAAAAAAGAGTTTGTGGATTATGTATAATTGTGCCTCCACGTGTTTGTTAAATTGTCGCTGAGAACAATCCATAAGTTTGAGTTAAGGTGTTCATGGTCATTCATTTAACTTACTGGAAGATTGGGTTTAAAAGAAGACAACTCAACAGATGTATGACATCAAGTTGATGTCATCGGATCCCCAAGAGGATTCCTCCACACTTACTTTGGTGCATTGTGGGATCAAATGTGTGGGCACACTTCAAAAGTTTGTCTCCCTAACTCTTGTGTCTGCTCCTTCATTTTAGAAAATATATTCAGACGAATTGAAAAACCAAAACGTTCTTAGCATATTCATATATTTTGTTATATTATCTTGAGTGATTACGCTTCCTTAAAAATTAGGCTACCTTTCTGCTGATTTTCGTCACTCTAAGATTCTGATTGTTAACTAATGAAGTAGGCGTTATTATTTTTATATTTGTTATTTAGAAAACAAGAGCTGAACTTTGGGTATATGTTCCCGGATGAGGTAAAGTTTTGTTTGTTTGAATGTACTAGGGATTTTTTAATACTTTCTCCAATTGTGTAGAACCTGGGATCGTTAATGGATCCTTTTTTTGGGAATTTCAACTAATCTAAAAGGTACTCATACCTGTTGGCTACAGAGCAGAAGTATTATTTGTTCTTATAGATTAGTACTCTCTCTTTTTGGGGCGCAAAGCCTTTTTATTTCACCAATATATCTGTTGCAATTCTTTTTCTAGATAGCTGTAGCATTTTGTTTATTTTTTTTTCTCTATCCCGTTCACAATTCTTATCCTTGAGGCAGTACCTCTTCTTCCCTTTTATTGCCCCCCTTTATTTGTTTTATGCAGGCTCTCCTGCCTTGATAAGAAATAGACACACACACATATCACATGCCATGCATTTGTATAAATTGACAAGTGTCCTACTTTACACCTCATGCTTTCTTTTATAGCTAGCCATTTTTTCCTAACTTCTTATCTCTTACTTTTGTTTTGCTATATTATTTTATTCCATAGCTTTTAATTCATTCACGTTGAAGACTAGCCCATATTTTCATAGTTACACTTATCCTTTATTTCATATTTTTTTCCTTACTCGATAAATTTCGGTCACTATAAAATTTATAATAATCAAATATTTCACAATTAAATCCTAACTTATAACTTGAACCCAAATGAAATTTGTATAATTTCTAACAATATCATATAACTCATAAAATTTTAATTATTTAATCTAGTTCGAGTCGAGACTCGGTCATCACAATGCATCCTTTAGCACAAATTCTCCAGACGTTGAATGTTGCCAAACAAGTCTGTCAGCATGATCGAACAAAGACAATTGACACCCTAAAATTTCTGCCTTGAGTTGTTCAGATAGCAAACCATCAACCTGCAACAGCTGCCATTGAGAGCCTACCAATAATTCACACACCTTAGGAAAAGTTTGAGGCATACTCTCCACTCTATAATCTAAAAAAGTGGCATATGCTATTTACAATGTTTAATTATTTCTTTATTCAATGCTTTGTTGTGTGCTATTTTCAAACTGAGCCATAAGAGTGGCATGTAACGAGGTCTTTATGGCTCTTTTGACAGGTTGGAGGTGATCTAGAGGTTACAAGATTTGGATTGGGTATGAGTGTATTCACTTTCTCTCTCACTTTCTTGCATGCATGCCATCAATTTCAATTAAATTGGGTTTGTTGTAAGTTATTGATAAATTCATCCATTTTTTAGTCACATGTGCATCTTACAATCTTTAATTCTACTTCACTCCTAAAATGAATATGTTAGTTATTGGGTGCTCATTAAATTTAGTGTTTGTGATAACTAAGTTACCTTCATGTGGATGTATGAAACAATTGAGGATAATAGAAATATGGATAAGAGTTGGATTGATTCAACAGAAAGGCTTTCAAGTGCATACTTTAGAGGGGTTGAGGAATTTCTCAAGTTTGCATGCATCGATCAAGCAGAAGATGCAACGATTTATTGTCCATGCAGGTTATGTTTAAATCGTTATTTTGTTAAACGAGAGGTTGTGCGAGAACATCTTATTATAAATGGTTTTTCAAGGAAGTACAAGAATTGGACTAAGCATGGGGAAGCCTATGTTTTGGGGCATGGTAACCAGGAAAATGAAACCTTAGATGATTCAAATATTGGGGATGATATAATTGGAATGATACACGAGGCTATTGGAGTTCAAAATGTAGACGTCAGTGTTAAAAATCTTGAACTACCTACAAATGATCCCCAACGCTGCACGAATGTACCTGCCGCGAAGTTGTTCAAACTTCTACAAGATGCGGAAAGAGAATTATATCCGGGGTGTGAGAAATTCACGACATTGTCATTTCTTGTGCGATTATTGCATATAAAGGCACTCTGTATTATTGCATATAAAGGCACTCTGTGGATGGACGGATAAGTCTATTACGATGTTATTTGTGTTACTGAATGAGGCTTTTCCCATTGGGGTGAAATTGACAAGTTCATACTACGAAGCCAAAAAGGTAATCGACGACTTAGGATTCACGTATAAGACGTGGGATGCATGTCCAAACAGTTGCATGTTGTTCAGAAATGAGGAGGAAAAGATGGTTAAATGTTCGATATGCAATATTTCTAGATGGAAACAACATGAAGGTGATACAAATGATGCTTTCAATGGTAGTAAACCAATAGCTGCAAAACAAGTGAGGTATTTTCCTTTGAAGTCAAGGCTACAAAGGCTCTTCATGTCATCAAAAACTGCTTCGCATATGAGATGACATTTAGAAGGACGGACTGATGATGGTGTATTCAGGCATCCGACTGACTCTCTTGCATGGAAGACTTTTGACAAACGATACCCAATTTTTGCTAGTGATAGTCGCAATGTTAGGCTTGGGCTGACATCCAATTGATTCAATCCTTTCAGGTCGATGAATATAGTTCAAAGCACTTGGCCTGTCATATTGATGCCATATAATTTACCGCCATGGATGTGCATGAAACAACCATTTTTTATTCTTTCTGTGCTTATTGATGGACCAAAAGGGCCTGGTAATAAGATTGATGTATACTTGCAACCTCTGATTGAGGAATTAAAAGAGTTGTGAGAGGATGGTGTGCAAACATTTGATGCCTTAAGCAGTAACATGTTTCAGCTACACGCGGCCTTACTATGGATAATTAATGATTTTCCTACATATGCTAACTTGTCGGGGTGGAGTACAAAAGGTGAATATGCTTGTCAAATTTGCAACACGAATATTCGATCTAATTGGTTGACTCATGGTAGAAAGTTTTGTTACATGGGTCATCGCCGATTTTTACCTAGTCAACACAAATTTCGAAAGGATAAAGTGTCTTTTGATGGGAGACGGGAACATGGTCGCAAGCCTACTACGTTATCTGGAACTCAGATATTGTTACAGATACAATCGGAAGATATCTTGATAGAATATAAATATGATGACCTTAAGGAAAGGAAGATGAGAGACGTAGAGAGGGTAAAAAATGGGGTGAAAAAACATAATTGGAAGAAAAAGAGTATCTTCTTTGAATTGCCGTACTGGGAGCATAATCTAATTAGACACAATCTTGACGTAATGCATATAGAGAAGAATTTTTGCGATAATATATTGTGGACATTATTGGGGGTTATTGGAAAAACCAAGGACAATCTGAATGCTCGGCGTGACTTACAAGAAATGAACATTAGAAGACCATTGCATCCCCAAACTAGAGGATCTGGTAAAGAGTACTTACCTCCAGCAAAATTTACTTTGAGTAAGGATGACAAACAAATATTTTGTAAAGTGCTAAAAAGAGTCAAGGTACCTGACGAATATGCGTCTAATATTTCGGGATGCGTGCACATGAAAGAGCGTAGTATTTGGGGTCTTAAGAGTCATGATAGTCATATTTTGATGCAAGAACTACTGCCTCTAGCAATCCGAAAATCCATACCTAAGAATGTGGTTGAACCATTGATCGAATTAAGTAATTTCTTTAGACAATTGTGTTTGAAGGTGAATACTGCAGCTGACTTAGAATATATTCAAGATCGGATTGTGGTATCACTTTGTCATTTGGAGAAAATTTTTCCACCGGAATTTTTTGACATAATGGAGCACTTGTCTGTACATCTAGTTGAGGAAGCATTGATAGCTGGACTAGTGCAGTTTAGATGGATGTACCCCATTGAGAGGTATGCGTTTCTTATTTTACCCCATTCTTATTTATGCAAAATGTATAATATGAATATTATCAAAATACACTATCCATTTTGCATGGATGGATATTTTTATGCACTTATATGTTTATATGTATCTTCTTACTCTAAAACAATATGTGCACAATCGAGCTCATCCTGAAGACTCAATAGCTAAAGGTTACTTGATGGAGGAGTGCATGAATTTTTGTGCTATGTATCTCGATGACGTGGAAACCAAGTCTAACCGACCATTACGGAACTATGATGGTGGTGAGAACTTAGGTCGTCCTTTGGGGGAAGGTATTCATTTTCTCCTTGATGACGTGACATGGGCACAGGCACATAGATATGTGTTATTCAATACTGACTCAGTTTCACCATTTCTGGAGTAAGTTAAATGTCCTTTTTGGTGAATTCTGCTATTTGTAATTTATATGCGATTTTAGTACTACTTTGTATGTATATAGGGACCACCTTAGAGTCCTTCAGTGCCAAATGCCGCATGCAGAGGACCATAACATCCGTCGTGTACACAATGAAACATTCCACACATGGTTTACCGAGCACGTATGTATCACATGATAAATTATACACCACATTTGTTAATGTGCACATGTATAACTTTATTGTTAATGCTTTGTTAATATATTAAAAATAGGTTCAAACTTTGCGAATGTCAAATAGCGTCCAGTTTGCAGATGAAATCAATACATTAGCTGAAGGTCCTCATCACACAGCAAGGAGATTTAATTCATACATTATCAACAAATTTCGTTTTCGTGTCAAGAGTGTGGATAAACGCTGAAGTACACAAAATAGTGGTGTTACTTTAAAGGCGAGTACTGTGAGTTATGCTAGTCGGAAAGACAAAAACCCTCGTGTAGGGGCCGTATCCTACTATGGAGTATTAATAGACATTGTTGAAGTTCGATATGCTAATGACATGAAATATGTTTTATTTAAGTGTGATTGGGTTGATAACAATTTGGAAAGAAAGAAGATAAATATAGATTCGCGTTGGTGAACTTCAACAATTTGTTGTATAGAGTTGATTGATTGACTAATGAACCATTCATCTTGGCGTCCCAAGCAGAGCAAATTTGTTATACGCCAGATCCTGTGGAACCTGAATGGCATGTTGCTGTGAAGATGTCCCCGAGAGATTTATTTGACATGCAGCATAAAGACCCACAAGTTGAGCCATTTAGCAGTCAACAATTGAATGAAGATGTGGTGCTTCGCGATGAGGATGTTGGTTGGGTGAGACAAGGAGTAGAAGGAGTAACCGTTGACTCGGATGTTGTTGTGATGGAGGAAGATGACATGGATGATCTTGATAATAGTTGAATATTTATTAACATGCCATTGATGTTATATTTTTTATTTGAGTTGGTAGTTGTGTATAGATACATTGCTATTGTTTTATATCTTTACTTATATTAGTACTTTCTTGAGATGTTTTGATTGTGTATTATTTTTTTGCACAAAAATTACTTATGCTTATTTTGTATTCAACAACTATGATAATGTTATATAAAGACAGATTTACCATGCAATCAAAGAGGAAGGTATGCCATATGACCGTGGCAGACGTGTTGCAAAACTCTGACGCCCAGCCTACATCATTTGTTAATCCTATCCCACCACCAATACAGCTCCCCCGACATAGACGAGTTAGAGCACCCATCATAGCGCATTGATCACAGCCTACTGGTCAGGCCGCTAATAATGCTCCTACCCAATCAAATGGGGAAGGTATGTTTACAGTTTATTTATTTGTAAATTTCCATTACATGGATGGATATTACCTTATTATTTCTTATGTTCCTATCAAATTATAAATAGGTACTGGCAGTGACTCATCTGCAATCACCAGACGTCGAGGACCAACAGTGGGTGGTAGGACTTGGGGTACTAATAAAAAGATGAAACTTCAATTTAATCATAAGCGACAACCAATTGGACCATTAGGTATCGAGTTCAAGTCAGAATTGGGCATTTTGGTTCGCAATGGCCATCGATTCCCACTCAATTATCTTTCTTGGAGATATATATCTAAAGATACAAAAGATTGGCTTTAGAAAGAGGTGCAGGTATAATGAATTGTGCTTTCATTGCTAAATGAATTTTTTTAGTTGTATGTACTGTCCAAATTATCAACTGTTATGTGCTTCATGCAATGACTTTCATATTGCAAATTGATATCATATATTTTATTTAGAATTTCTCTCTTATAAACAAGTTACTTGACATTGTATTCTGTTCCAACCTGGGGTGGAATCGTGATGCTAGGATAACATTAATGCTCCTCCAGAGTTTAGAAAGGTCTGCTTGAAGATTTGTGGAAAGATTTGGGAGGACTGGAAAGCTAAGCTGAAGGCGCAATATTATGATAGTGCTACTACTGACGAGGAGCGTTTGTCAAGAGTCCCTGATCGGGTGGTACCTGAGCAATGGCGTACACTTGTGCAATATTGGGGTACTGATGAAGCAAAGGTATGTGCACATACTAGTTTTTATTATTGACATATATTGAAATAGTAAAATTTATTTTTATATTATTAATGTTATAGGCAATATCGAAGCGAAATTCTAAGAATTGTGCATTGCGAGGCCCGACACATAGGACAGGGCGAACACACTTTGCTAATGTTCGGATGGATGTAAGTTGTTTTGAAAAATAATAATTATTGGCATGTTGTTGTTTTTCTATTTCAACTTACAATTAAAATATGTATTTTTAACTGAGAATTCAGATGGAAAATAATGGAGAGAATACAGACAAAATGAGTGTGTTCATCAAAACATGTACAAAGAATGGCGCTCCATGTGACGAGGAGACGGTAGGTTATATGGTATGTACAAATTTCTAGCACGATTCTATTGTAACGTAACTGGATATGCTCTTGTTGAAACATGGTAGGAGGAATTCACACAACGACTCTCTGAGGTGCCAGAGATGGAGCAGACTCCAGATATTCGGGACAGGGTATTCCATGACGTAGTTGGAGAGGATGGTCATGGCTATGTGCGGACTTATGGTTCAGGAGTCGTGTGGAGTGATGTATACGGCCAAGCCTCCACTTTATCTCAAGTATCTGCAGACTTGGAAAGAAAGAGGATGCGTCAAGAGCTACGAGAGGAGTTAAGAGAAGAGTTTCGAGATATTCGTCAACAACTTGATTTGATACGTTCTCGCCAGGAGGAGGGTGGATGCTCTGGGGTTGGACCGGTGGAGTATAGTGAATATTTGATATTATTGTTTCAATAACTTATCAATTTTCAAAATGTGTAGTTTAATATGTCCTAAAAATGTCGTAGGTACCATATGCATCTAGTACTCATAGGCCACTCAGAGAGCCACACGAAGATGGACGTACACCATCTACACAGGTGCAACACGAGTTACCAACACCCTCACCATGTCCACGGTCTTTTGAAGAGGTTTGTAGAAAATATCTTAGTTTTTTAATTTGCAACATATTTTTCCGCATTGGCAATATGCTTGTTCTTTATGCATTTTCTATGAAAACGGGCATACACCTACTCTTCGGTGATAGAAAAATGTAGAAAAATAAGTGATCTCGATACGATCCTCGACGAGAGAATTCGACTAAAAACTAGAATACTAACTAATGTAGTTTTGACATTGCTATTTATACTGACTAATGTAGTGTTGCCTGCTATTTTTTTATTATTATTTTTGTAGTCACATGTTGTTAGGGTGGAAAAGAGAAAGCATGCACTAGGTCTGAATAATACTGAGGCAAGTGCATGTGTATGGTAAACATAGTGTATGACAATGTGTGATAGATATATTTACAATTGTAATTTTTTTTTGGCTTCTAAAAGTTGTTAACACTTCTGGTTGTAGGTTCATACAAAAGTTAACCTGCTTAGTTCCCATTTACCAAGGCAAGTAGTAGCGAAAGGGATCCTTCTTAGTGTGGACCCATCGAAAGAAGAAGAGAGAATACCATTGGGACCTGATTTTTCGAACGTATATGTTGAGGAAGCAATAGTGCCTGATACTTATTTGATAAGACCTTTTCCTGGTGTAATTACTGTTGCTCAGGCGGTGGGATAAGTGTTGCTTGACCGTCTAGTGATGTATGTTTTATCTTAATTAATATATATATTATTAGCAACCAAACATAATATTGACAATAATAACACAAATCGTATCTTTTGCAGGTGCTATCAAATGAGTAGATAGAACAGAGAGTAGATGAAGCATGGGTAGAGAGTACACATTGTGCATGATTACAGAGCAAATGGTGCATTGGGAGACTAAATTTTTTTATTATGCATTGATACTTTCATTACGTAGTTTGGAATAATTTGTTTTTAAAATTTCGGATACTATTTACTTATATTGAATATATTTTTTATTTTTAAATTTAGATGTTTTTGTTTTAAGAGATGTGCCTTATTATTTTAATCAAATGATGTTATGGGTAATGTATTAGATATGTAAACAGGTGTAGAGAAAAGTGTGAAAGAGAGAATTAGGTTTTTTTTAGAAAAATTTATTTATGAAAGCAAGTTGCTGACGCAAATAATGTCAAAAGAGTAATATCATTTTTTTTTTCGTCGGCTTTCTGCCGTGGCAAATAATATCTTTTGCAACAGTTAAAAATCATCGTAAATGGGTTTGTTGAGATTGTCCCCTATTGTGGCTAATAATATCTTTTGCAACGGATTAAAACCGTTGTAAATGGATTTGCTGCGACGGTTTCCTACTGTGGCTAATAGTATTTTTTGTGACAGATTGTAACCGTTGTAAAGGGGGTTTTTTGCGATGGTCCCCAACCGTAGCTAATAATACCTTTTTGCGACAGATTTAAAGCATCGCAAATGAGTTTTTTTGCGACGAAAAATTGCTGATGCAAACAAAAAATGTCGAATCTAAGATTTTTTTTGTGACGACACATTTGCATCGGGTTATGCCGATGCAAAAGCTTTTGTGACGGTTAATTGCCGATGCAAAATCTTTTGCATCACCTATTGATTGCCACCCTCAATTTACTGACTCAAAAGATCATGTTGCCTTCGCAAATAGTAGGGTCGTTCGTGCGAAAAATCGAGTTGCGTACAGGGTGAAGCTTAGTCCTTCGGACCTTTCAATCTCGCAACTTTATTAGCTGGGGCCGCTTGCACGCTTTAAGGGTTGTTGAAGGTATTGCACTATGATAGACTCCTGCCGTTGCTAAAGGTAAGATTTTAAAGCCGCTCAAGCAATTTCTTTAAAAAGAAGAGCAAGCAAGATAAGGCTTTTTAGCCGTATCGCGCAGGAGCGCTCAAGCGCCCTATCTTACTTAATAATGGGGCTCGAAAGCTGCGAAGAAAGTCGATGCAAAAAATCCCTTTTCTTGTAGTGATAATTCCTCAGGTAACCAAGAACCATAATTCCACAAGTATTTTTCCATCATAACAACTCAAGAAAATATACAAGAGATCATCAAAAAATATAATTTTATTGTTCCAACAAAACACTAGAGCCTTTAAATCAAGAACAATAGAATCTCAATGGTAAAACTAATATTTCTTGAAAACTAGGGTTTTGATAACAAAAACGAGAATCTTTATGGCTATGAAACGATAATTTTATTCAAGACATGATATGATTTGCAAGAAAATCAAGAAACAATGGTTTCATAACATATATATATGATTTAGAATCAAAACACACACACACACACACACATATATATATATATATATATATATATAAACCCTAATCTCAATGAACAAGTTTAGGAAGAAACTCCTACCTTGATTCTTGAATCTTGCTCCTAATGTGTTTCGTTGTGATTACCCCACGTTAATCCTTCAAGATTTATCCCGTTCTTCCTCATTTTCTTCTCCTCAAACTTTTCTAGGTTTCTTGGGGTTGAAAAATAGGTAAAGACTCTTTAGATCACGGCCCTAGGGTATTTATAGGCTGAAAAATAGAAAATTTCCGTATGGGCGCGGGTAGAAGTCTGCCCCTGACTTCCAGCTCGGTTTTGACCTAGTTAGAGGCCGATTCAAAAAAATTTCATGAAATACAATTTTGTAGCCCTTGAAGTTTAATTTTTACTGTAAATATTTCAGCTCAATCTGAAATCGGTGTAAAAATTTATGTCTAAAATACTAAGGTAGTATCAAATTCTTTTCTACCCAAATTCTCTCCAAAATAGGTTTTAACTCCAAAATACTTTCAAACTTCCAATACACCATATATTATCTTCCAATGTTTTTCGGCCTTTCGGATTTAATAGAAACCTTGTTTTGATCTAAAAATATTTATAAAATTACTTTGCCACCCTTCTTAAATTTAAACATCTCTAAAACTCAATTTAATCCGAAAGTCAAATACGTTTGAAACTTAAACTTCATAATCAATATTTTAACAATTATTTTAAGTTTCTACCATCATTTTATTCTTCTAAGGAGAACTCTTAAGATAATATTATACTTATTTAATTTTAATACGGGTTCTTACAGGTCCGGTGCTAGCAGTAGTGGAGTGCAGAGGGCGGCACCATACTGTCGCCCAGACTAGATGGTTGGACAGAGATTTCAGACAGCTCGAGGAGTTGGAGGCTTATCGAAAAAGGTAGGAGTAGACCCACGAGCCTGCTTTGCATGTGGAGGTTTGGGGCATATTCGGAATCATTGTCCGATCTTTCCACCACAAAGGAATACCCAGACGGCTAGACAGGTGAATACAACTAAGCCACCACTATAGCAGAAACCATTAGGAGCTATAGCCCCAGGCGGTACCAATCAATGAAGAGTTTTTGCTTTGAAAAAACCGGAGGAAGATGTTTCCAATGCAGTTTTGGAAGGCATTGTGCTTCTCTATAAATCTTGGGCCCGAATTTTATTTGATCCCAGTGTTACTCATTCCTTCATACACATTACATATGCTATTAAATTGGGATTGAAATTTGAGAATCTAGAATATGCTTTGCGTATTGACATGCCTACGGGAGAATGGTTGGATACTAGATGGGTATGTAGAGGTTGTGTGCTTCGAATTGCGGAGGAAGAATTAATTGTAGACTTGGTTGCATTCGACATGAATGGTTATGAGATAATATTTGGGATGAACTTGTTGTCCACCTTTCATGCGGTAATGGATTGTTTTCATAAACGAATCTTATTTCAATTGCCGAGAGGGGTAGTTTTTAGTTTCATCAATGATCGGAATTCCTCCCACCCATTTTCCACTACAGGTAATAGATTCTTGAAAGCTAAGGTGGGGAGCAATTTGATTTTCTTGGCCAACTTACTGGGAGATGATCGAGATAAAGCCCAATTAGACGTAATATTGATAGTGTCGAATTTTCTGGATGTCTTCCCAGATGAACTACCCGAGTTATCCCCACAGAGAGAGATTGAGTTTACGATCGATCTATGTTCGGGAACCGAACCCATATCCCTTGCTCCCTATAGAATGACACCTTTGGAGTTGAAGGAGCTAAGGAAGCAGTTAGACCAACTATTGGCTATTGGGTTTATCCGTTTAAGCACTTCACCTTGGGGAGCCCCGGTCCTCTTTGTAAAGAAGTATGACGAAACACTTCAGTTATGCACGGACTACTGAAGGTTGAATCGAGTGACAGTGAAGAATAAATATCAATTGCCATGAATTGATGATTTATTCGATCAGCTGAGGGGTTCTAAGTATTACTCCAAGATTGACTTCGCACATGATACCATCCACTGCGGATCAAGGAAGAGGATATTCCTAAGATAGCTTTTCGTACCCGGTATGGTTATTTCGAATATACGGTAATGCCGTTCGGACTGACTAATGCTCCTGCAGCCTTTATAAATTTGATGCACAGGGTATTCCGGCCGTATCTAGATCAGTTTGTCACTGTGTTTATTGATGACATATTAATCTATTTACGGACACAAGGGGAACATGAACACCATTTTTCGATAGTGCTTCAAACCTTGAGAGAGCATAAATTATATGCTAAGATGAGTAAACGCGAGTTCTGGATGAAGGAAGTGAAATTCCTTGCCCATGTTGTGTCAAAACAGGGTGTAGCTGTTGACCCTGCAAAGATTGAAGCAGTGATGAAGTGGGAACCACCGACAAATGTGAGAGAAATACGTAGTTTTCTGGGCTTAGCAGGCTACTATCGGAGGTTTGTGGAAGGGTTCTCAAAACTAGCGATGCCGATGACCCGCCTTACGAAGAAGGGGGAAAGATTCTTATTTACTTAAGAGTGTGAACTAGCCTTTCGCACCTTGAAGGAAAGGTTGACAACAACTTCTGTCCTCATTATTTCGAGCAGTGGGGAAGGATACGATGTTTACACAGATGCTTCGTTACAAGGCTTGGGATGTGTGCTAATGCAGGGAGGTAAGGTAGTTGCTAATGGCTTGAGACAACTAAAAATTCATGAGCGGAACTATCCCACTCACAACTTGGAGCTTGCTGCTGTGGTGTTTGCTCTTAAGTTTTGGAGGTGTTACCTACATGGAGAAAAGTTTCAAGTGTTTTCTGATCATAAGAGCCTCAAGTATATATTCACACAGAAAGACTTAAATCTTCGGCAAAGAGGGTGGATTGATTATCTAGAAGATTATGATTTCACACTCAACTACCATCCGGGGAAGACTAATGTAGTAGCAAATGCACTTAGCAGAAAGTCTCGGGGTGAAATCAATGTTCTTGCATGTTAATAGGTGGAAGATGATTGATGCTTTGGAGGAATTTGATCTATTGGTGGGTAGATAGGAGGATCAACCATACTTATTTAATCTTTTTTTTTTTAATATAACCTCGACGGTACGAGGGAGTTTTATTGATTCAAAATAAAATCACACCTAGGGGGAACGTATGTACCTTACCCCTCGATGCAATCTAGTTACATGGAGTAATAAAATAAAAGAAAGCAAAATGCATGCTTAGTACAATAAATAATTAAATAAAATTATCCTAAGCTTGATGCCTTTGAAATTTAATCTTGTAGCTCAACCAATTCTCTGAAAAAGGATTGTGGAGTTGCAACGATTAGATACATAGTTGGCAACTATTCGGGGTAGATTGGAGAGAAATGAGATTGTTGAGAACTAGTCTATTCATAATGATGAGCTATAGTTTTGTGGAAGACTATGTGTATCAAACAATGACCAAGTAAGGAAAAAAGTGTTGGGTGAGTGCCATCGTTCAACATTCTCCATACATCCGGGTAGTACTAAGATGTATAGAGACATGAAGCGTCAATATTGGTGGAAATGGATGAAACAAGGCATGGATAAGTACGTTGTAAAGTGCGCAGTGTGTCAGCAGGTGAAGGTGGATCATCAAAAACTCGGAGGATTACTACAGTCCTTACCTATCCCATAGTGGAAGTGGAATCACATCACCATGGATTTCGTGTTTGGTTTTCCACGGAATTCGCGAGGGCATAATGTTGTATGGGTCATTGTAGATAGACTCACCAAGTCTGCTCATTTCTTGAGTATGAAGATCACTGACACTTTAGAGACCTTGAGCAAGTTTTATATTCGTGAGATTGTTAGATTGCATGGAGTTCCAATCTCTATTGTGTCGGATCGTGATTCTCATTTTGTGGCGCAATTTTGGCAAAATCTACAACGAACTATGGGGACAAAATTGCACTTTAGCACTGCCTTTCATCCTCAAACGGATGGCCAATCCGAGAGGGTGATACAAATTTTGGAGGACATGTTACGAGCTTGTGTGTTGGACTTCAAGGGAAGTTGAAGTGATCATTTGTCGTTGGTGGAATTTGCATATAACAATAGTTTTCAATCTAGCATTGGCATGGCACCTTATGAGGCATTGTATGGAAGACCATGTAGGTCCCCGACTTGTTGGTTAGAAGTTGGAGAGAGTAGCCTGTTTGGGCCAGAGATTGTTGGGGAGACTACGGAGAAAATTCAACTAATTAGGGAAAGACTACGCACGACTCAAAGTAGATAGAAGAGCTATGCGGATAGAAGAAGAAGACCCTTGGAATTCCAAGAGTGGGACTATGTGTTCGTCAAGGTGTCACCCAAAAAGGGAGTGTTTAGATTTGGCAAAAAAGGGAAATTAGGCCCAAGGTATACCAGATCATTTGAAGTGATCAAAGCTGTGGGCAAAGTGGCGTATCAACTTCGGTTACTAGCCTAGTTGTCAGGGGTACATGACGTGTTCCATGTGTAAATGTTAAGGAAGTGTCAATCAGATACAACTCATGTCGTGGATTTAGAGGGAATTGAAATTCAAGATGGAGCAACATATGAAGAACAACCGGTGGAGATTCTCGATACCAAGGAGAAGGTGTTTCGCAATAAAGTAATCCAACTGGTGAAAGTCTTGTGGAAACATCATGGGGTGGCGGAAGCTATCTGGGAACCAGATCTGGAGATGGAAGAGAAGTATCCTCATTTGTTCTCTACTTAAGGTAAGTTTTGAGGACGAAACTTTCTTTAAGGGAGTGGATTGTAAACCCCCACATTCTTATTTTTGTTTAGCAACGTAATTATTTTTGAAATGCTAATGTATATAATGATTTACGTATGAACTATGTAGATTGTAAGAGTAGAAATAAAAATGTTAGGCTAGGTAATAGGGTATGTAGTAGAAGTTAGGAAGTGTTCCGGAGTGAAAACACATTTTAGAGAGTTTGGGTAGGAAGGATTTTGATACTTTATTAGTAGTTGGACCATAACTTTTTACTCTGAAGTCCGTTTGATCTGAAATTTTTACAGTAGATACTAGACTTCCAGGGCTACAAAAGAGTATTTCACTAAAATTTTCCAAATCAACCTCTAAATAGGTCAAAACTTCACTGGAAGTTTCAGCAAAAACTAGGAGTCCGTTCGAATGTGAATCTTCGTTCGAACGACAGTGAGTCCCAGTACTTTGGTGTCTACAGAACTCTGATGGAAAAGTAAAAGTACTGGGAGCAACTAACGTTCGAACACCATAATGACGTTCCAACGTGAGACAGTAATTTGCACTACTAACGTTCGAATGCCATAATGACGTTCGAACGTGAGTTACAATTCTGAGTTTCAGATTCGCGCACAGGAGACTATTTATCCTACTATAAATACTTAAGGACACTTCCCTTAGCCCCATTTCAACATCTCTAACCCTAGAGAGTCTTAGAGAGTAAGAAAAAAGGAGAGAAACACAAGATCAAGGGGGATTTTCACATTGAAGTGGATCAAATCTTCTAAATTTCTTACAAAACTACGAAAGGAAGCTAGAGGTTTCTTTCTAATCTTGTCTATTGAGGCTAAGGTTTTTATATATATATATATATATATATATATATATATATATATATATAAATATATATGTTTTGACTCTAAATCATAGATATTTGTTATGGAATTCTTGTTTCTTGATGTTCTTGCAAACCTTACCATGTTTTGAATGAAGTTATGGTTTGATAGCCCTAAAATTCTTGTTCTTGATACCAAAACTCTAGTTTTTGAGAAATATGGATTTTTCTTCTTGATATTCCTTTGTTTTTGATTTCAAAAATCTAGTGCTTTGTTTGAACACCAAAAAAAATTATATGTTTGATGATCTCTTGAATATTTTCTTGAATTGCTCCGTTGGAAAAATACCTATGGAATTGGGGGTTTTTGTTTTACTCATGATTGAGAAATTGGTTGGTATTGTATCTATTGTGTGGATGTTTGGATGAACATGGGTGGCCGTTGATCGGGTATCGTAGAGTGGGTAGATGTGTTTCTTATTCCGTGTGAGTTTGAAGGTTCCCTATCTCTCGTAGTGGGGTTGGTGCCTTGCGAGGACCAAACCACTATTCGCTCACATTGTATTGAGGCTGAGGGTTAGTATACTATTCCTGGTTTGGATTCGTCACTGCTGATGCGTCGGTATACACCCTTTCTAAAGTTGGGTATCTTTGCGAGGATTGGGTGTGGGTGTGTGAGCTAGGATATTCTCAATGTGTGTATTCATGCGAAGTCTTACTGCCTACCTGAGATACAAATACAAATGTGGGTGAAATGGTTTATTGTTGGAAATGGTTTAATGTTGGAATGATTTATTGTATGAGAATTGGTTTTATTTCTTCATTTAATTTATTGGTATTGCTTAAACTTGAGATCGGATTAATTGTCACTGTTTTCTTTGAAAAGTTATATATGATATTTGAAAAATATGACCGACTTGTTTTATATGTTTTAAAAATCTTGTTCGAGCTTGGGAGGGTTTCCTACAGAGCTTAGTGCTCACCCTCTACAAACAATATTTATTTTCAGATTTTAGTTTCGAGGAAGAGCTCGGAGTTGATGAGCAGGTAGCTTGGGAAACTCAATTGGATGGAAACATGGATCCCGAGGGGGATGTCTAGAGCTGTTCTCTTTATGTCCTAGACTAGGAGATGCATTTTGAGACAATGTATGCGCTGCAAGATAAAATTTGATTTTGTGGATGTAATGGCCATGGTTTGAATATTCTTTTGGATGATGTTGTAGATATTACGTATGATAAATGAAATTTTCTTTATTTATGGATTTTATTAGTTGCTCTCATGATGTGAATGGTTTTAGATAGTAATGTCGTCCCAGGTGGATTTTGGGGCGTTACACCTTTTAGAATTTATCCTAGTTTTCCCCGAAGAGACGACCTCTATATTATCCAAGTTACTATACGATAAATTTGCCTACGCTTGGGCAGCAGTTTCATATTTACCACATTAGAGGACAAGCATTTTTGGCTCTCTTGTCGGGGAATCAAGCAGTACAAATTTGAAGGTAATTTGGATCAACGAAAGGTAAGTCTTGTGATTTTCATCACGAGCTTAGGAACGTTCTTTCACTGTAAATTATTGAAAAAAAAAATTTTCTTTGTAAATAATTTTCTATGTTTTCAAATTCTTTTTATTTGGTGTCAAATGCTTCATTTATGGAGTGTACGTGTGAGATTCATGCTGAGTATGGGCTTATCACTGACAAGTGCCCCTTCAATTCCAATGGTTCAAATTTTTTATTGGGTTAAGTCTAATACAATATTGGATTCTCAACAACTTTACCCCAATCATTGTTTTGAAACTTTGTATCCAGATTTTAGTTAGGGAAACGAATATTATCAGTTATCAGTCCATCTCACACCACCACAAGAGCCCCTCCAGTAAAAATGTCATTCCACAAGAGGCTAATGAGCCCAAAAACTTTTCAATATCAAAGAGTACTAATAAGGTTTGCATCTCTAAGCTTGGCGAGTGGATGGTTAGATTGGAGGAGTTGCTTAGACACCATATTTATAAGCCATTAAAAGTAAATTGGCACATATTCAACTCTGAATTTAAGCCGAATTGATTGTGTATCTTTTTTTTGTATTTAGTAGTTAGAATTATTTTTTTTGATTGATTTTTATTATTTTTTTTAGATTTGCACACACCCTTTTACCTTATACCCATTTTTGTTTGAAGTATCAGGTTAATATCTTTCGTTAAGTATAGCGTTGATTATAAGTTGGGGGGTATGAGCATTTCTTTAATTGTTTTATTTTTTGGGCTTTTATTTTAGTCTTGTTATGTTTATTTTTTTATGCTTATTTCTTTTGTGTAGTTTCTTTTGTTGTTTTGTAGCTGATGATTTTTTTTTTTGAGCTCATCGTCGAGTGTTTTCCTTCCCTTATTGTTTTCATTTTCTCATTGCATTAATGTATTGCACTAAGGACAATGCTAGATTTAAGTTGGAGGGGTAAAGTTTACACCACCACATTTCTTGTTAGAATATATAGAAATTTTTTTTATCTGGACTGTATTATTCTCTCGTAATTACTGTGAAAGTTTAGATATTCTACTTGAAGCTTGATTTGTTTGTGTATTACCACTCCGTAGGAGTTTATTCTACGTTTGAGTATAATGTTAGTGTTTTCATTTGAAACTCAATTTTATGTACAGTATGAGCATGCTAATTTTTGTAATTAATTGAATGAGATTCACATCTTAAAAGCCTTGATATCTATGTGGAGATAAATGTATAACCTATGTAAGTCTTGTGCCTAGCTTTATTACACGGTTAGAATATATTTACTGAAAATAATATTCCTTCAAATTCAATCTCCTTCAATAATCTCATCATTTTCCTTTGGTTAGTGTAAATGAGGTAGTTAATTGATTATATTTCAATGCTAGAAGTACCTTGCCATATATTTTTGAGAAATGATTTTAGGCCATGTTTGAATCAATTTGAGCCTTAGCCTATTCTTTTTTGACATCATCCGTAGTAGCCGAGATTGAGCTTTAATAAAAATTTCATTTCTTAACCATGTAAATCACCAAGCCAAGCACAAATGTGTTTATCTTACCTTGGTTATCACGAGACTTATATTGTTTATAATTTTGAAAGGAAAATGGTGGCTATTGGAACGAAAAAGAAAAAAAAAAAGAAAAAGAGAAGGATTCCGAAGTAGGAGATTTGGGTGGAAAAAGTTTTATTTCCAGGATACCATTTTAAATTCTTTATTATCCTTTGATTCTATAACCCATTTTCCCCAAGGCCACATTACAACTAGAGAAAATTCCTATTTGATCTCCATAATTGTGGCAAGTGTATGTATTCAATAATGAAATATGAGATATACTAGCTATATTGTTTAAATTTCCTTTAACATTTTTTCATGAGACTATGTCAAGTCCATTTCATTTGAATAATGTTCTTTATTTCAAAAACATATGTGAGTTATATTTCTCTCCTCACATATAACTTGTGTTTGTTGGAATAATTGATTGAATATCTATCCATACATAGTTGTGCATTGGGTTTGGAATTTGAAATCATCGTGAGATTGATTGTGAGTGAATTAATTAAATATTAATTAAAATCAATCGTCATGTTTAATTTGGGTTGTGGTGACTAAAGAGGTTCTCACATTCATTGATATATCTTTGTGAGACAAGGTAATTGTGGTGGGTTAGGTTCTAATTGGTAATCAACTAGGCTAAAATTGAAAAACCTATTATCCCCCCTCTAGGTAAAGATTCTATTGCTCCGCTTGTATTGTGTGACCCGACCATGTGTACATAGTGATCTGGCCTAATTTATGTCATACACTAAAGTATAAGTGGTCAAATTGTAGTATTTCTCAATTTAAGTCCGAGGTCGAACCCAAAGGGTGCTAACTCCCATTTTACGGGAAAGTCAACCGGTAGGTTTGATGTATATTGAACCATAACATAGCAACTGATTAGGTTAGACGGAAGGTCTCTGTACCATGCATCAATCAATTAACCCTAGTAAACCAAAAGACAAGCCATTCAAAAGGTCTACTTAAGTCATTCAATCGGTAGGTTGATGATTCACTAATGACGAAATTTCGGTTTAGGCATTGAATCAAAAGCATTGGCTATGAAAAGATTTAACCCGTCTATAACCAATCTCTCGACTGTTACATAAAGCCCAACTATATACATCACTGTATCATGCATAAGTATGTAATAAGTATAGATAGTATGGTATCTAGCATTAAGTACTGCTCAGTGTTCATAACCATGAGCATATTATAAATATAATCATCCATCAATTAAGGGAGGTATAAACATTAAAGTATAAGTAAAACATCGACATTTCCATAACACAAACAATATTACACATGTGTTCACCCTTCACCGAAGATTATAAATAGACTACTCACACCTCATTACTATAGACGAGCAAAAGGAATGATATAATCTCATTACAACCAAAAAAAAAAAAAAACAAATCATTCCCCGAGGAATAGCTGAAACACCGCCACTCTTATTACCGACTAGGGCACAAATGTTTAAAAATTGACTCGAAAATTGACTCGCTATCCGATTCTTTAACGTCTGCCAATCACAAAGACGAATATGGATTGTTCCCTCCCCAACCTAAATTTAACATTGTCCCCAATGTATATCATGATAAAGTAAAATTATAGACAATTGCTAATAAGATCTAGAGGTGAGATGTAGTGCAAAACCCTAATCTGTAAGACAAACAACAAATGATTAGCACTAATATTTATAATCAGACACTTATAAAAAATTTTCAAGGCACATAAAATGATTCCATTAACTAAATGGAATTCACATTTTGAACAAATCCATCATGATATGGCTTAAGCCTTTGACCATTCACATTGAAAACATTTACAGTTAATGGGTTCTCAATTTCAATTGCCCCATGTTCAAAAACTTGCTTAACAATGTAGGTGTCTGTCCATCTGGATCTAAACTTTCCAGAAAATAGACAGAATCTTGAATTATATAACAAGAATTTTTGAGAGGGTTCAAAAGACTTCCGCACAATATTCTTGTCATGAAAAATTTTCATTATGAATCGGATAATTTGCAATCTTTGCATTCTAATATACTTCATTTCTTAGATCTTCTAATTCATTAATTTGAAGTTTGTGGTATGCACTTATTTTTTCAATATAAAAATTCATCATTCTGATTACCCATTATGCTCGATGTTCCAATTCCACAGGCAAATGACATGGTTTACTGTAAACTAACCGATAAGGAAACATTCCCAAAATAGTTTTGTATGCAGTACGGTAAGTCCAAAACGCATCCGTCAGTCTCAAAGATCAATCTTTGCGGTCTGGATTTAATATATTTTCTAAAATATATTTTCTCTCCCTATTGGCCAATTCAGCTTGTTCACTTGTCTGGGGATGATAAGAGGCTGATATCTTGTGAGTAATCAAATATTTTTTCATTAGGTTTTCAAAAAATTTATTATAGAAATGTATTCCCACATCACTGATAATGGCTCGAGGAATTTCAAATCTAGACAAAATATTTTTTTAAAAAAATCTGATCACTGTGAGGTGATCATTATTTCGACAAGGAATAGTCTCTACCCATTTGGAAATATAATCAACAACAACCAAAATGTACAGGTGTCCAAAGGATGGGGGAAACGGTCCCATGAAGTCGATGCCTTAGCAATAAAAAATTTCAATGACCAAAATAGGGTTTAAAGGCATCATGTTTCTTTTTGAAATATTCCCCATTCTTTGAGATCTATCACAGTTTAGACAAAAGACATGTACATCTTTTAAAAAAGGTGGGCCAATAAAATTCACACTGCAAAATTTTAGCATCTGTTTTCTTTGAAGAAAAATGCTCACCGCAAGCTTCAGAATGACAAAATGAAATGACCTGATCGATTTTATGATTGGGTGCACAACACCTTATTATTTGATTTTTACAGTACTTAAACACATAGGTATCCTCCCAAAAGAAATTGCGTACCTCTCAAAAATTTCTTTTTGTTGGTCCACGTATAATGAAAAAGAATAGTACCTGTGGCTAAATAATTGGCTATATCTGCATACCATAGTACTTCTGTCATTTGAAAAGGTTTATTTGATTGGTATTGATTCTTCCTTTATATCATAATTCAGCCTTGATAAATGACCTGCTACCACATTTTCAACTCCTTTTCTTGTCCTTGATGATAAGATCAAATTGTTGAAGCAATAGTATCCAACGTAGGAGACGTGACTCAGCATCCTTCTTAGTAAGGAAATATTAAAAGGCTGCATGATCAGTAAACACAACAATTGAGGATCCAACTAAAAATGAATGAAATTTATCCAAAGCAAATACAACGACAATCAATTCTTTTTTTGTGGTAGAATAATTCATTTGTACATCATTCAAAGTCTTGCTTGCATACTAAATCACATAGGGTTTCTTATCCTTTATTTTACCCAAAACAACTCCTACTACATAATCACTAGCATCACACATTAGTTCAAAAGGTAAAGACCAGTCAAGAGATTGCATAATCGGTGTAGAAATAAGCATGCTTTTCAGTCTATCAGAAGCTAATTGACATGCATCATTCCAACCAAATAGTATATCCTGAAATAGAAGATTACAAATAGGTCTGGATATCAAACTGAAATCTTTTATGAATCTTCTATAGAATCCTGCATGACCTAGAAAAGATCAGACATATTTTACAGTCTTTGGTGGATGGAGATTGACTATTAAATCAATTTTGGATTTATCAACTTCAATTTCCTCCGCATAAACTACATGTCCTAAAACAATACCCTGTGTGATCATTGCTTGCTGGTTTCCGTTGTAGTTTTCCTAACCTCCTAACATCATCCCTCAATGTTTGTATGACTTACCGGGATAGGGAGTGTCACTCTCCTTTGGAATGATGTCAAAAGAAAGGGCAACGGAATGGTGGAATCGAATGTAATGTGAAATGCATGTGTGTACAAAAATACTTCCCAAGCGCAAGAAGACTTTTGTGTGTTGTGTTTTACTTGGAGAGTACTCCAAGGTTGTCTCTTCAGGGAAGGAGGTGAATTGTGTTGAAGGTGGTTTTTAGTAAAAAGGGGAAGTGTAAAAATATTTTGTTGTTGAAGTTTGGTTTGTGATTTGTATTTTGATGAAAAATGAAATGGGAAACAAGTGTTGGCTAATCCAAAAGGTTCACTCCAATGGGAATGTCAAGTCAACTCGAAACCTTCCTCCAATGGTGCATAGATGAACGATTGATTCGTGGGAAGGGAGGGACAAGATGGAAATGAGGATCCAAGCATAACCCGTGACAAGTCTACGGGATATCAAAGACTCACGCCATGTCCACACTCAACCCAGTCAAACCGAACCATCGTACAGCGAGGGGAGGAAAGAAGATGAGTTGAAATGGCATACCCAATAGGAGGTATCCCATGGATTAGCCAATGTTAAAGCTTAGCTACTCATGCTTAAAGTAAAGACAATAATGTAATAGAAAGACATTGTAGAGCAATGAAGATTTTAGTTAAGTTAACGCAAGAAAACATAAACTAAAAGAGAGTGCATTGAATAGCCATTTTAAAACTAAGAAATGAAGAACAATGAGTGCATTAATGGTGAAAGTTTGGATGAAAGACTAAACTTGAAAGCAACTTGCAATAATTGGCATTAAAGACTTCAAAACAAAGCTTAGAAGATCCTTACAAGAAATTACAAGACAATGTGTGGAAGAAAAATGCAAAAATCTTAACTTCTCTCTCTAGCACTATTCATCTTCTTCCTTGGAATGTCTCTCTCTATATTCAATGTAATACTAACTAATGTTGAATAATGGTGGAGAAGCTTGCCAAAAACGTCCATGGAGTCCTCCCCAATGCTGTGTGATGTGATTCCTATCCTAGGGGGCTGAAAGGGATGGTATGCTGTAGGCTAGGACAAGCATAGCCTTTCTTTCTTCCTTGCTTCTTCTATCTCCTCCTCATTATTGCAATGGCCTTCCAAGTTGAAGTAGAGGTGAGGGGAGGCTTCTAGACGTGCAGGGGATGTCAGGGGATCTGTTGGAGAAGTGTAAGTGGGACCCCCAAATGGCAGAGCTTGAGTTACAGGCTGTCTGGGCAATCTAGGCAAAACCTTCTAGAAGGTCGACATAAACCTTCCGGAAGGTTTGTGCATGAACAGTTAAATGAAGCAGCTAGCAGGCAAAACCTTCCGGAAATTTTCATTCCAGTAGGCAAAACCTTCCGGAAGGTTGTGAAACCCGGGAAAATTTGAAATTTTTCTGAAAAAGGGCAAAATGGTAATTTGCCATTACTGCACGTATTTGAAATACATATGTTCTAGACCTCGGATGAGGAAACGGAGTGCGTCGTTGGATTCGCAACGCGAAATCTAGTGACCACCAGAAAATTCGTTGAATTCCGAGATAGTCGGATTTTGCACGTAGTTCGAGACGACTGCGTGGCGATTGACCTTTTAAAGGTCCCCAAAAACGAGAAATATTAAATTTCCTTATAATTGGATTAATGTGCCAATAAAATTTATTTGGACTTAATCCGGGACTTAATGAGTCGTTTCGGGACGAAAAACGGACCCGAAAGTAATAAACGAGCGGTGCGATGTAGACCACACATTTAAAATTATAAATAGGAGCTAAAATATCTGAAAAATCAGAATTTCCAAGCCACTTGAGTCTTTGTTCAGCCGTTCAAAGAGAGAGAGAAAGAGAGGAGAGAGAAAAGGGTTTTCTTAAGCCTTTCTCCGGCGATTTCTCCGACAACCGTCGCTCGGATTCCGTCGAGCTAGAAGAGAGAGGTGATCTACTCGTCGAGGGCTACGTCTACGTACCAAAAATAAGGCGTTTCACCGAAGATCCAAAGGTGGAGTTTGGGGAAAGTCTTGGATTTTGGGTGATTTTGGTGTATAGAGATTGCCTACATCTCTATTGAGGTAGGGGTAAATCCTATCTTGGATCATTCTACTCTAGGTGTAGCTAGAATAAGGGTATACATAAATATATGCATGAGTAATAATGTATATATGTGATTTATGGTTTGTGCCTACAAGGTGTTTGTTTAAATGCCTTAGTTGATAAATGGGTGTTATTTCAATTATATTGTGATAACATATTTGTGTGTATAGAGATAATTGAAATTTATGCTCTATGTTGTCAAGATATGACTTTGATATGTTGATATGAATATGTGGTTTGGTAGTTATATGCACTTGATATAATTGCCATGAAGTTATGACATGTTGAACATGTGGATACATTGCTCATGTGGTAGATGTTGCATTATGAGCATTTTCATGGCATCACATTCATGGGACTATTGCATGAGTGTTGGTGTGTGGGAGATGCATGGATATAATCAACACCTTGTTTGGTGGTTGATATGTGGGCTTGGAAATGTGGACCGATGGTCACATGGAGTCACATGATTGCATTGCATAAGGAAAAACTTGTGTTGGGTATAGCAAGAAGGGGCATGACGACTTCCTTGGGTGCAAAACCCTAAACCACTTGGTTGAGTCACTTGGCCGGCGGTGAGATTCCAGAAAAGTGACAAGGTGTACGGAACCGGCGGTGTGATTCCGAAAATCCGTTGCCCAAAGAAAACACAAGGGTTTTGGTTATAAAAACACCCATTCAATGGGTAGATTCCAATGATGATCGGATTTCATAACGATCATTGGAAGGGTTTTTCCGTCAATAGACGGGGTGCATTACACTTTGGCGTTGCATTGTGTTGCGTGAGTCGGTGGGGACTCGGGTTGAAATGCATGGGTGAGTGTCACTTCATTCCATGGCATGGCATTGTTGCATTCCATCATAGAATGCATAAGTATGTGAAATGTTAAGTGATATGTTTATGTTATGATTACATGAGCATGTGCATCTAGGGGGAGAGTAACCTCTATAGGTTTATCTCTACTGGGCGTTGTGCTCACCCTATACGGGAAACCATTTTCAGGTGTCGGGTTTACACCGGCGATTGGCTCCCATGGAGAGCATCAAGCATGAAGGGGGCCGGCTTGTGGCCTTAGTTTAAGTTTTGTAAAACCTTTAACAAAATTCCATTTTGATGTATATATATTATGGAATGAATTGTAATAGAGATTGTATGAGTTGGGTATTATATGGAAAATCTCATTAAACATGTATTGAATGAGTTTGGAGTGTATGGGGTAGCTTTAAGGATGGTTTGGAGGGGGAAGAAATCCATTTTTATGCTCACAGTCTGAAAACCTACCGGAAGGTGTGTGTCGGACTTCCGGAAGGTTTTGCTAAAAACCCCAGCTTGCCTTGCTCACAGCTAATACCTTCCGGAAGGTTTTGCCCACTGGAATGAACCTTCCGGAAGATTTTAGCTACTGGAGTAAAACCTACCGGAAGGACCTGTCTACTGGAGTGGACCTTCCGGAAGGTTTTGCCTTGGGTTTCTTTTTGACTGCCGAGTTCTTCCGGAAGGTTTTGGCTACTGGAATGGACCTTCCGGAAGGTTTTTGCTACTGATGTCGACCTTCCGGAAGTTCTTGAAATTGATCTTTTTCATGTAACAGTTCCTTCAGTGACCTTCCGGTAGGTGTATGTCGACCTTCCGGAAGGTTTTTCCAAAAACTTGAAATTTTCAAAATGCTTAACCATGCTTTTGGGCTTTGTTTTCTTTGGCTTCTATGACATAAATGGAGGTATAATTGACCTTGTGGATGGTAAATCTGATTAAAAGCATGTGAGTGACGTGGTGTCGGGTTATACGACTATCACGAGTATTTCCGCGGGTTGATGGGTTATCAACGGGACCCCCGGATTTTGGGGCGTCACAGCTTGGTATCAGAGCATAGGTTTACGATAAACCTAGGGCTTGATGGGCATGGGTTTAGACCATTACATTCCATGTGCATACATGTTAATTGTTGTTTTCTATATGTTATGTGCTACATGACATGTGAATTATATACATGGTAGAATGTATATGTAAAGGAACACATTAGGTTAGAAAACATAACCTTGGGTTCGGAATAAGGGATGAACGGAGTGGTTCATGGTATAAATGTCTACTAGTGGGTGGCATAAGCATTACTAGTGAGACAATGAGAGGAATTCTCAAAGTTTCAATCTTGATCCCTATTTTCGGGATACCTTGTGAGACTTGTTTGCTATCTGACAAATATAGATGGCTAGTCGAGGAAGGGGACGCCGAGGCGGTGGGAGAACTAATCAACAACCACCGGCCTTCGATCAACAGGCCTTTAATGAGACTATGGGCATGATGGCAGCTACGGTTGCACACCGGGGAGGTATGAGTAACCTCCAACAGTTCAAGGCACATAAACCTCCAGTTTTTACGGGAGGGGCGGATCCTATGGTGGCTGACCATTGGTTCCGGCAAGTAACAAAGATCTTGAAGGCAATGGGAATCACTTCCGACGCCAGTAAGATAACACTAGCTGCATTCCAGCTAGAAGGAGAATCCCAAGTGTGGTGGGATTGGGTCTCGGGCACAAAGGATCTTGAGACTATGACATGGGAAGAGTTCAAGGAGCTCTTCATGGGCAAGTATTTCCCACCGGCCATGCGACATGCAAAGGCCCGGGAGTTTCTGGAATTGAAACAAGGAAACATGACGGTGATGGAATACGTGGCGAAGTTCACAGAACTAGCACGTTTCGCCGATGATTACGTAGCCACAGCTGTGGCTAAGGTAAGAAGGTTTGAGGAAGGCTTGAAGCTTTCCATTCGGGGGAAAATTGTAGGTCTTCTCCTACAAGATCTGGATTTAATGATCACGACGGCCATGGCTATTGAACGAGAGGTGGATGACGCGAGGAATATTCGCGAGGGTGGTACTAAGGACAAGAAGAAGGAGGGACCATACTCTTCTTCTAGTGCGGGAAAGAGGCAGAGAACTTTTACTCCGCAGGGACAGCAAGGGCAGAGCCGCGGCTATCAAAGCCAAGGCCAGGGTCAATCCTCCCAAGGTGGGAGAAATCAGAGGCCTTCCTACCAGGCAGGCCAACGGACTTGCTATCATTGCCACCAACCGGGGCACATGAAGCGGGATTGTCCTCAGAGGCAGGGATTCCAGAGTTATGGGGCATCCCAGTCCCAGTCTTCAGTGGGGCACACACAGACACCTTATGTTCCTCCCTACCCCACTACAGGTCAGGGAAGCCAGTACCAGTTCCAGGGTGCTGCACAGACCCCTACTACATCACGTGCGAGTGCCACGCAATCAGGCCAGATGGGCCAGAGTTTGGGTCGAGGCCGAGGACAGGGCTCACAAGCCGGTACTTCAGGGACCCAGGGGCGTGTCTACGCCATGACGCCACAGACTGAACCGGCAGATTTGTCGGTGATACAGGGTACATTCTTACTCTCTCGTTTATGGGCTAGGGTATTATTTGATTCTGGTGCATCACATTCATTTATTGCTGCATCTTGTGTGAAAGACTTGGGCTTAGAGGTTGAGACCTTGGAGGAGCCATTGCATGTGAGTTCTCCCCTAGGTGCTAGGGTGAGGGTTGGTCAGATATGTCGGGGTTGTGAGTTAGAGATCTCTGGGATTCTACTCACCGTTGACCTTAGGGTCATGGACATGTCGGAGTTTGATGTCATCCTAGGGATGGATTGGTTGACGGCACACCGTGTTGTGATAGACTGTGATCGGAAGAGGGTCACTGCTTATACGCCTGAGGGTGTTTGTTTCAAGTTCCAGGGGGACAAGCATGGTGCTTTACCCCAAGGGGTGTATGACTCCCGATGGCACGGGCAGTTGATGGGTTGGCTAGCAAGCCTTACCCTAGAGAACGAGGAGAGGCAGGAGTTGGGTCTACCTCGAGTGGTTTGTGAATACGAGGATGTTTTTCCGGATGAACTACCGGGATTACCTCCACATAGGGATGTAGACTTTACCATTGAGTTACATCCTGGCACTTCGCCCATTTCTATGACTCCACATAGGATGGCGCCTACTGAGTTGCAAGAACTCAAGGTCCAATTGCAGGAATTGTTGGACAGGGGATTCATTAGACCGAGTACCTCACCATGGGGCGCTCCGGTGTTATTTGCAAAGAAGAAGGACAACACCCTTCGACTCTGCATAGATTATCGGCAGTTAAATAGGGTTACTATCAAGAATAGGTACCCTTTGCCGAGGATTGATGACTTGTTTGATCAACTGAGAGGGGCGCGGGTCTACTCCAAAATAGATCTACGTACCGGTTACCATCAGTTGAGGGTTAGGGAGGCAGATATCCCTAAGACGGCGTTCAGAACGCGGTATGGGCATTACGAGTTTACTGTCATGCCTTTCGGATTGACGAATGCCCCGGCGGCATTCATGGATCTCATGCATAGGGTGTTCCAACCCTACCTTGATCAATTTGTCGTAGTCTTTGTTGACGACATCTTGATCTATTCCAAGTCTGAGGAGGAGCATGAGGGTCACTTGAGGATCGTTCTTCAGATCTTGAGAGACCATCAGTTGTATGCCAAGTTCAGCAAGTGTGAGTTTTGGCTGACTGAGGTGAAGTTTTTGGGACATGTAGTGTCGGCTTCGGGTGTATCCGTAGACCCGGAGAAGGTCGAGGCGGTGATGAATTGGGAGAGGCCGAAGTCAGTTTTCGAGATACGCAGTTTCTTGGGATTGGCTGGGTATTATCGGCGGTTTATCGAGGACTTCTCTAGGTTAGCTGCACCTATGACGAAGTTGACTCGGAAGGAGGTTAAGTTTGAGTGGAATGATTCTTGCGAGAAGGCATTCCAGGAGTTGAAGAGGAGGCTTACTTCAGCTCCTATATTGATAGTCCCAGAAAGGGGACAGAGGTACACAGTCTATTGTGATGCCTCTAAGGACGGGCTCGGATGTGTGTTGATGCAGTCCGGGAGGGTCGTGGCTTATGGTTCTCGACAGTTAAAGAACCACGAGCAGAATTACCCTACGCATGATATGGAGTTGGCGGCTATTGTCTTTGCCTTGAAGGCTTGGCGCCACTACCTGTATGGTGAGCAGTTTGAGGTGTTTTCAGACCACAAGAGTCTGAAGTACATCTTTACACAGCGGGACCTCAACATGAGGCAACGCAGATGGATGGAGTTTCTGGAAGATTACGACTTCACGTTGCATTACCATCCTGGTAAGGCAAATGTGGTGGCTGACGCACTTAGCCGAAAGTCGAGGGGAGTCTTGGCTAGTATGGCTTCCCGGGAGTGGGAAATGCTCGAAACTGTGGGACAGTTTGGGCTACATTACATGGGGCAGGCTCAGGGTACCCTGGGAAGTTTGGTGGCTACGCCTTCCCTACTGAGCAGAGTGATTGAGTCTCAGGGGCAAGACCCAGAGATAGTGTCCATTAAGGACCGGGTGCAGTCGGGTACAGGTGACGAGGGCTGGGCCATTCATTTGGATCGTAGTCTTCGGTATAGGGGAAGGATTGTGGTTCCCCAATCTCCAGATCTAAGGGAGGAGATTCTTAGGGAATTTCATTGTTCCCGTTTTGCAGTTCATCCAGGGGGCACGAAGATGTATCATGATCTTCGTCGCCAGTATTATTGGAGTGGGATGAAGAGACAAGTTGGTGAATTTGTTGGGAGATGTCTCACATGTCAGCAAGTGAAGGCTGAACACCAGAGACCAGCGGGATTACTCCAGCCTTTGGAGGTAGCTGAGTGGAAGTGGGAGCATGTCACGATGGATTTTGTGACTCACTTGCCACGGACATCGCGGGGACATGATGCGGTGTGGGTGATAGTGGACCGGCTTACGAAGTCGGCACACTTCTTGGCTGTGCGGATGACCTTCACATTGGAGGAATTCTGTAGGTTATATATACGGGAGATTGTCCGATTGCATGGGGTGCCCGTATCTATAGTATCGGATCGGGATCCCAGATTCACATCTCATTTTTGGGAGAGTTTCCAGCGAACCATGGGGACTCAGTTGATGATGAGCACTGCTTTTCATCCCCAGACGGACGGTCAGTCTGAGAGGACCATCCAGACACTAGAGGACATGCTGCGGGCATGCGTCCTAGACCTCAAGGGAAGCTGGGAAGATCACTTACCCTTGGTAGAGTTTGCCTATAACAATAGTTATCAGGCGAGCATACAGATGGCACCCTATGAGGCATTATATGGGAGGCCTTGTAGATCTCCGGTTTGTTGGACGGAGGTTGGAGAGAGACCCTCTACGGGTCCTGAGTTGATTAGAGACACCTCAGAGAAGGTGAACTTGATACGGAGGCGTCTTCTCACGGCTCAGAGCCGGCAGAAGAGCTACGCCGACAGACGGCGGAGACCTCTAGAGTTTGAGGTGGGTGATCATGTATTCTTGAAGGTTATGCCTACGAGAGGAGTGGTCAGGTTCGGCAAGCGGGGAAAACTGTCGCCGAGATATATCGGGCCCTTCGAGGTACTCGAGAGGGTTGGTGCAGTTGCTTACCGATTGGCGTTACCGCCTGATTTAGCAAGTGTTCACGCAGTATTCCATGTCTCTATGCTCCGGAAATACACACCAGATCCGACTCATGTGGTGGATTGGGGCGAGCTTGTTGTTGATACAGATGGGACCTTCGAGGAGGGACCGGTACGTATCATGGATAGCCGGGAACAGGTTTTGCGAGGCAAGACCGTGAGGTTAGTGAAGGTGCTTTGGCAGCACCGGGGAGTAGAGGAGGCAACATGGGAGCGTGAGGACACCATACGTGCCAATTACCCTTTCCTGTTTGAGGATAGAGGTACATTTTCATACTTACGGCTTGGTATTGAGAGTATATTACTTGTTGCATATGCATGCTATTAAATGTATATGTGTATGTGAATTTCAGGGACGAAATTCTTTTAAGGGGGGGAGAATGTGAAACCCGGGAAAATTTGAAATTTTTCTGAAAAAGGGCAAAATGGTAATTTGCCATTACTGCACGTATTTGAAATACATATGTTCTAGACCTCGGATGAGGAAACGGAGTGCGTCGTTGGATTCGCAACGCGAAATCTAGTGACCACGAGAAAATTCGTTGAATTCCGAGATAGTCGGATTTTGCACGTAGTTCGAGACGACTGCGTGGCGATTGACCTTTTAAAGGTCCCCAAAAACGAGAAATATTAAATTTCCTTATAATTGGATTAATGTGCCAATAAAATTTATTTGGACTTAATCCGGGACTTAATGAGTCGTTTCGGGACGAAAAACGGACCCGAAAGTAATAAACGAGCGGTGCGATGTAGACCACACATTTAAAATTATAAATAGGAGCTAAAATATCTGAAAAATCAGAATTTCCAAGCCACTTGAGTCTTTGTTCAGCCGTTCAAAGAGAGAGAGAAAGAGAGGAGAGAGAAAAGGGTTTTCTTAAGCCTTTCTCCGGCGATTTCTCCGACAACCGTCGCTCGGATTCCGTCGAGCTAGAAGAGAGAGGTGATCTACTCGTCGAGGGCTACGTCTACGTACCAAAAATAAGGCGTTTCACCGAAGATCCAAAGGTGGAGTTTGGGGAAAGTCTTGGATTTTGGGTGATTTTGGTGTATAGAGATTGCCTACATCTCTATTGAGGTAGGGGTAAATCCTATCTTGGATCATTCTACTCTAGGTGTAGCTAGAATAAGGGTATACATAAATATATGCATGAGTAATAATGTATATATGTGATTTATGGTTTGTGCCTACAAGGTGTTTGTTTAAATGCCTTAGTTGATAAATGGGTGTTATTTCAATTATATTGTGATAACATATTTGTGTGTATAGAGATAATTGAAATTTATGCTCTATGTTGTCAAGATATGACTTTGATATGTTGATATGAATATGTGGTTTGGTAGTTATATGCACTTGATATAATTGCCATGAAGTTATGACATGTTGAACATGTGGATACATTGCTCATGTGGTAGATGTTGCATTATGAGCATTTTCATGGCATCACATTCATGGGACTATTGCATGAGTGTTGGTGTGTGGGAGATGCATGGATATAATCAACACCTTGTTTGGTGGTTGATATGTGGGCTTGGAAATGTGGACCGATGGTCACATGGAGTCACATGATTGCATTGCATAAGGAAAAACTTGTGTTGGGTATAGCAAGAAGGGGCATGACGACTTCCTTGGGTGCAAAACCCTAAACCACTTGGTTGAGTCACTTGGCCGGCGGTGAGATTCCAGAAAAGTGACAAGGTGTACGGAACCGGCGGTGTGATTCCGAAAATCCGTTGCCCAAAGAAAACACAAGGGTTTTGGTTATAAAAACACCCATTCAATGGGTAGATTCCAATGATGATCGGATTTCATAACGATCATTGGAAGGGTTTTTCCGTCAATAGACGGGGTGCATTACACTTTGGCGTTGCATTGTGTTGCGTGAGTCGGTGGGGACTCGGGTTGAAATGCATGGGTGAGTGTCACTTCATTCCATGGCATGGCATTGTTGCATTCCATCATAGAATGCATAAGTATGTGAAATGTTAAGTGATATGTTTATGTTATGATTACATGAGCATGTGCATCTAGGGGGAGAGTAACCTCTATAGGTTTATCTCTACTGGGCGTTGTGCTCACCCTATACGGGAAACCATTTTCAGGTGTCGGGTTTACACCGGCGATTGGCTCCCATGGAGAGCATCAAGCATGAAGGGGGCCGGCTTGTGGCCTTAGTTTAAGTTTTGTAAAACCTTTAACAAAATTCCATTTTGATGTATATATATTATGGAATGAATTGTAATAGAGATTGTATGAGTTGGGTATTATATGGAAAATCTCATTAAACATGTATTGAATGAGTTTGGAGTGTATGGGGTAGCTTTAAGGATGGTTTGGAGGGGGAAGAAATCCATTTTTATGCTCACAGTCTGAAAACCTACCGGAAGGTGTGTGTCGGACTTCCGGAAGGTTTTGCTAAAAACCCCAGCTTGCCTTGCTCACAGCTAATACCTTCCGGAAGGTTTTGCCCACTGGAATGAACCTTCCGGAAGATTTTAGCTACTGGAGTAAAACCTACCGGAAGGACCTGTCTACTGGAGTGGACCTTCCGGAAGGTTTTGCCTTGGGTTTCTTTTTGACTGCCGAGTTCTTCCGGAAGGTTTTGGCTACTGGAATGGACCTTCCGGAAGGTTTTTGCTACTGATGTCGACCTTCCGGAAGTTCTTGAAATTGATCTTTTTCATGTAACAGTTCCTTCAGTGACCTTCCGGTAGGTGTATGTCGACCTTCCGGAAGGTTTTTCCAAAAACTTGAAATTTTCAAAATGCTTAACCATGCTTTTGGGCTTTGTTTTCTTTGGCTTCTATGACATAAATGGAGGTATAATTGACCTTGTGGATGGTAAATCTGATTAAAAGCATGTGAGTGACGTGGTGTCGGGTTATACGACTATCACGAGTATTTCCGCGGGTTGATGGGTTATCAACGGGACCCCCGGATTTTGGGGCGTCACAAAGGTTTTACTCCAGTAGACAATTGTCCAACCAATCGCCCCTTTATGCCTCCTCAACATTTCCAAGAGCTTTTCTTCTTGTTTTGCATCCAACGTTGAGCACATTACCACCAGAAATGTCTCATCTTCCCCAAGATATGCATACTTCAAATGGGAAGGTAATGGCTTCAATTCCAAATTGGGGTTTTGCTCATTTGATGGGAAAATCTTTTTGTCTTGGTGTGGGAGCTTCTGAAATGTAGGGATCCACTTTTCTACCTCTTTCAAACTCTCTAATTCCTCTTGCTCATCAACTTCCTCTAGATCAACATTCTCCTCTTCTTTCAAATTTAACATGCCCAAAAGTTCCAAGTGTTCTTCCGCCAAGGTGTCAATTCTATTGACTTCATGCACCTCCTCATCATCCCCCGGTTGCTTGGACAAGTTGAACACGTTGAGATCCATAGTCATGTTCTCAAATGCTAGCTTCATAAGACCGTTCCTGCAATTAATCACATCATTATATGTGGCAAGAAAAGGTCTTCCAAGTATTACAGGGATTTTGGAGCTAAGAGTTGCAATCGGGTGAGTGTCAAGCACAATAAATCAACGGGAAAGTAAAATTTATCGACTTGCACTAAAACATCCTCAACTACTCCCCTTGGTGTTTGGATACTACGGTCTGCCAGTTGAAGCGTGATTAGAGTAGGCTTCAATTCTTTGGGCTGAAGTTGTTGGTACACCGAGTACAGAAGGAGGTTCACACTAGCACCCAAATCAAGCAATGCTTGCTCCACCCTGCAATTCCCGATTGTTATGCCAATGGTGGGGCAGCCGGGGTCTTTAAACTTTGGTAGGGTGTTCGTCCTCAAGATTGAGCTCACTTGCTCGGTAAGGAATGCCTTCTTGTGGACATTGAGCCTCCTCTTTACCATGCATAAGTCTTTCAAGATCTTTGCACATGATGGAATTTGCTTTATGGCATCAAGGAGTGAAATGTTGATCTTCACCTGCTTAAACATTTCAAGTATATTAGCATAATTAGCCACCTTGACAGGTGGTTTCAAACGATTAGGAAAAGGAGCAGGAATAGGGGAAACATGCACATTTCCATCGCTCAAGTTTTCTTTCTCAACCACCTCATCACTCACCTCACCCCACTCGGTGTCACCCAAGGCTTCTTTTTCTTTTGGCAATGTGGCCTTGGGTGACACCTTTGGCACAATGGTTTTGTCAATTTGTTTGCCACTACGAAGGGTGACCACCTTGAGTTGCTCACAACTCTCTCTTAAGGGCTCCGATGACTCAACAACATATTGACCTCTAGGATTCTCTTGGGGTTGAGCGGGGAATTTCCCCTTCTCTTGTTGTGATGCCCCCATAGAGCTTGTCAGCTTAGTGAGTTGGGCTCGAATGTTGTTAAAAGAAGCGACATTTTGATTGTTAATGGTAGTCTGACTTTGAATGAAAGCATGAACCATATCCTCCAAATTCCTCTTGTGGGGAGGTTGATAGGTGGAAGGATTTGATGGTCTTGGGAAAAGCTTTGTAGAGGTGGACTTGGTGAAAAATTCTGTGGTGGTGGGTTTGATGAATACCCTTGCGGATTGGACCGGGGGTATTGGGAGTTAGACGCTTGCCTTTGGCCTTGATATTGATTTTGCCTAAGGGTACGGGAGGTGAGTATGCACTTGAACCACGAGGAGTGGGGTTCTCATTTCTCCAGCTAAAGTTCGAGTGATTGCTCCACCCTGGATTGTAAGTGTTTGAATGTGGAGAGAATGATTGCCTTGTTTGGTTAAAGGCATTGACTTGTTCGCGATACACTTCCTTAAGTGCCAGAATGTTAGGGCACTGCGATATGGAATGATCTACACTCTCGCAAATTGAGCATCCCTCCTAAATCTTTGAAACATTTGACACCTCGTGCCTCCTATCGACTTCAAGACTCTCAACCTTCCTAGATAATTTGGCAATTTTCGAAAGCAAGTCTTCCCGGTCTCTCAAGTCATAAATCCCTCCCCCATGAGTTTAGCTACTCCCTTGAGGAGAAAACCTTGGTGCATTGGTGGGATCAGTAATAGCCCATGATTGTGCATTTTGTGCCAATGTGTCAAAGTAATATAAGGCCTCATCGGGGTCTTTGTTCAAAAACTCCCCATTACACATAATATCGATGAACTGTCGATGGCCCGGTGTGATTCCCTCATAGAAGAAACTCACCAATTGCCATGGTTCAAAGCCATGGTGTGGAATGGATTGTAGCAATTCCTTGTATCGATCCCAACATTGGTAGAATTGCTCATTAGACTTCTCCAAAAAGTTTTGAATTTGTTTCTTTAGAGCGGTGGTTTTATGCACCGAAAAAAATTTATTTAAAAACTTGGAGAGCATTTGGTTCCACAATGTTATGGATCGAGGTCTTAATGAATTAAGCCATGTTTTTGCCTTATCTCTCAGGTAAAAGGGGAACAATTTCATCCTAGCTATGTCTTCCATATCATGATTGGTGAGGAAGGTCGCAACTATTTCCTTGAAATCCTTGATGTGCAAGTAGGGGTTCTCTTTCTCAATTCCATGGAACGTGGGAAGTAGTTGTAACATTCCTGACTTGACTAGGAAGAGATGAGCTTGGACCGGAAGGAGGATGCATGAGGGTGTGGTGCTTCGTGTGGTTTGAAGGAAATCCCTCATTGACCTCGTCGGAGGCTCACTGTGGATGTTGTTCCCTTCATTCACGGGAGGGGGAAATTGTATTCGTGGATTGGGCATTCTAGGTTCTTATCCTCCCCTACCCCTTTGCATGTTTGGGTTTGCACCTACATTCTCAAAATTGTCACCCGCATCCTCGAGTGGGTCTTGGTCAATGTTCATATTGGGGCCCAAGGGTTGTCTAACTAGTCGATTTTGTTCGTCACGCCCCCACATATAACAAAACTATCTACAAATAAAAAATGTTAACAAACAAAAGTATGTACAAGGATCAACGTACCTCAGCCCATGATGAACATCACGAGACTTACCTTCGTTGTCCGAAAATCAGCTTCTCAATTCAACGCTTGCCTTCCCCGGCAACGGCGCCAAAAATGCTTGCTGGTTTCCGTTGTAGTTTTCCTAACCTCCTAACATCATCCCTTAATGTTTGTATGACTTATTAGGATAGGGAGTGTCACTCTCCCTTGGAATGATGTTAAAAGAAAGGGCAACGAAATGGTGGAATGGAATGTAATGTGAAGTGCGTGTGTGTGTGTACAAAAATGCTTCCCAAGAGCAAGAAGAATTTTGTGTGTTGTGTTTTACTTGGAGAGTACTCCAAGGTCATCTCCTCAGGGAAGGAGGTGAATCGTGTTGAAGGTGATTTTTAGTAAAAAGGGGAAAGTGTAAAAATCTTTTGTTGTTGAAGTTTGGTTTGTGATTTGTATTTTGATGAAAAATGAAATGGGAAACAAGTGTTGGCTAATCCAAAAGGTTCACTCCAATGGGAATGCCAAGTCAACTCGAAACCTTCCTCCAATGGTGCATAGATGAACGATTGGTTCGTGGGAAGCGAGGGACAAGATGGAAGTGAGGATCCAAGTGTAACTCATGACAAGTCTATGGGATATCAAAGACTCACACCATGTCCACACTCAACCCAGTCAAACCGAACCATCGTACACCGAGGTGAGGAAAGAAGATGAGTTGAAATGGCATACCCAAGAGGAGGTATCCCATGGATTAGCCAACGTAAAAGCTTAGCTACTCATGCTTAAAGGAAAGAAAATAATGTAATGGAAAGACATTGTAGAGCAATGAAGATTTTAGCTAAGTTAATGCAAGAAAACATAAACTAAAAGAGAGTGTATTGAATACCCATTTTAAAACTAAGAAATGAAGAACAATGAGTGGCATTAATGGTGAAAGCTTGGATGAAAGACTAAACTTGAAAGCAACTTGCAATAATTGGCATTAAAGACTTCAAAACAAAGCTTAGAAGATCCTTACAAGAAATTACAAGACAATGTGTGGAAGAAAAATGCAAAAATCTTAACTTCTCTCTCTAGCACTATTCATCTTCTTCCTTGGAATGTCTCTCTCTATATTCAATGCAATACTAACTAATGTTGAATAATGGTGGAGAAGCTTGCCAAAAACATCCATAGAGTCCTCCCCAATGCTGTGTGATGTGATTCCCAACATAGGGGGCTGAAAGGGATAGGATGCTGCAGGCTAGGACATGCCTAGTCTTTCTCTCTTCCATGCTTCTTCTCTCTCCTCCTCATTATTGCAATGGCCTTCCAAGTTGAAGTAGAGGTGAGGGGAGGCTTCTAGACTTGCAGGGGATGTCAGGGGATCTGTTGGAGAAGTGTAAGTGGGACCCCCAAATGGCAGAGCTTGAGTTATAGGCTGTCTGGGCAATCTGGGCAAAACCTTTTGGAAGGTTGACATAAATATTCTGAAAGGTTTGTGCATGAACAGTTAAATGAAGCAGCTAGTAGGCAAAACCTTCTGGAAGGTTTATTCCAATAGGCAAAACCTTTCGAAAGGTTTTTACCCAAACCTTCCAGAAGGTTTTCACCCAATTTGCATTTTCTTGGCTTTTTTACCCTCCAGACCATCCTTTAAGCTACCCCCTTCTTCTTCATTGATTTCAACCACTTTAATAGGGGTTTAACTCATGTCATTTACATCATTTCACCTACATTCACACAAAACTCCATGAACACGAAGATTAAACACATTTCTCCCCAATTTCATGACAAAAGCAAGTGTAAAAGGGCATATTGGCATACAATATATGTCATGTTTTTGTGCTAATCAACCATGAAATGACATTTTTCCCAATTCAAAACAAGATTTTTTTTCCGCACATTGAGTAAGGACTTTTTCAAGATTCTCTGAACATAATTCAAATGAATTACATTACACTGAAAAACCATCCATAAAGGCGTCCAAGAACCGCTCCACCATATCATTGAATATACTTAACATACAACGCTGAAAAAGTAGCTGGAGCGTTACACAAATCCAAAAGGCATTCTTTTATAAGTAAAAGTGCCAAAAGGACATGTAAAAGTGGTTTTCTCCTAATCATCAATTGCTATTTTAATCTGGTTATAGCCGGAATATCCATCCAAACAACAATAATATGTATGACCTTCTATTCTTTCTAAGACTTGATTTAGGAAAGGTAGGGAAAAATGATATTTTATGGTGAGAGAATTCAATTTTTGATAGTCAATACACATACAACAACATGTGACTGTATGCATAGGGACTAATTCATTTTCTTGATTTTTTATTACCGTGGCACCAGACTTTTTAGACACCACATGTGTTAGGCTGACCCATTTACTATCAAATATAGCATATAAGATATCTGCATCTAATAGTTTAAGTACTTCAGCCCGAACTATTTCTTTCAAATGTGTATTCAACCTTCTTTGCGGCTATTATGATAGTTTAGAATCTTGTTCTAAGTATATACAATGAGTACAGAGAAGAGGACTTATACCCTTTATATTTGCTATTGGCCAACTGATAGCACCTTTATGAGTTTTTATGACCTCTGTTAATTTCTTTTCTTGGAGTTCTGACAACTTTGAAGATATTATCACTGGATGAGTTCTGACAACTTTGAAGATATTATCACTAGATGAGTTTCATCCTCCCCCAAGAAAACATATTTCAAGTTAGTCGGGGGAGGTTTCAACTCTGGCTTGGTAACTCCAACATTGTGCTTTACAGACTTAGGTTCAGAAGGCAATAATTCTTCAAATCTCGGACTCCATGTTTCAATGACAGACATATCTACAGACTCATCATTATGTACAGACTCTAATGCATGTGACTCTTTCTTTGTACAAGCATTTTCAAACAGGTTTTGAGTTAACAACTCAACACAATTTACTTCATGCAACTCTTCCTCATCTCTTGGCTGTTTTGCAATGTTAAAAACATTCAATTCCAAATTCATATTTCCAAATGAAAGTTTCATGATTTCATTCCTACAATTAATCAATGCATTTGATGTAGCAAGGAATTGTCAAACCAAAATGACAGGAATTTGTGTAGAGACATGCAAAACTGGCTGTGTATCTAAAATAATGAAATTCACTGGAAAATAGAACTTATCAACTTGAACAAGTACATCCTCCACAACTCCACGTGGAATTTTTGCAGAATGATCAGCCATGTGCAATGTGACATTGGTGGGTTTTAACTCACCCAACCCTAACTACTCATATACCGAATAGGAAGTAAACTGGCACTGGCTCCAAGATCAGGGCTTGCTCAATCCAAAATTTTTTGATTATGCATGAAACTGTAGGACTGCTAGGATCTTTGTACTTGAGAGGGGCCTTGTGCTGAATGATGGCACTAGCTTGTTCAGTTAAAAATGCTCTTTTATGTACATTGATCTTTCTTTTCACTGTGCAAAGGTCTTTTAAAAAATTTGGCATATGATGGGACTTGCTTGATTGCATCCAACCGGAGGATGTCAATCTTTATTTGCTTAAACAACTCAAATATTTCAGCATGATTGTTCAAAGATTGAGTTTCTTGACTCTCTGAGGAAAAGGTAATGGAACAGGACTTGAATGTTATTTTTTATTTGGCGGTTCTGGTTCATTTTCAATCACAGGTTCAATCTCAATTGGTTCGTTTACTTGGATTGACTCAGTTATTGGATCAAGATTTTTAGGCTTAATGGTCTTGTCAATCACCTTACCACTTCTCAGTGTTGTAATTGTTTGTACATTAGCCTGGTTTTAACCCTATGAGGGTTTAGGTTGAGATGGGAACTTCCCCTTATCTGATATGGTTAAAGATTGGGTCAATTTGGCTAGATGACTCTTGATATCTTCAATATTCTATAAAGTTTGAGCTTTGAAATCATTAAATGTATGGGTGTTCTGAGTATTGAAACTCATTTGACTCTGAATGAATTGATTCATGGTGTCCTCTAAACTCCTCTTACGTGGGGGTTGATAAGGCTGATAAGGCTACTAAGTCTGTGATTGTGGTGAAAGTGGACCTGGTGGCTGACTCACAGGTTGTGTGTTTTTCCAACTGAAATTCGGGTGATTCCGCCACCCTGGGTTATAGGTTTTAGAATAAGGGTTGGAATAAGGATTGTAAAAATTTGAAATGGCATTGGATTATTCTATCAAGACCTCTTTGAATGCTGGAATGGTGGGACATTCCCCCGTGGGATATCCTGACAATGCACAAATTCCACATGATTGCTCAGTGGAAGACACTATAGAAACTTCTTTGATTTTTTTTTTCATTTCTAGGGCTTCAAGATTTCGGGACAAGGTAGCCATCCTGACTCTTAGGTCATCATCTTCTTTATTACATATTTCCCTCCTTGGGATAAAGATGGCTTGGTTTCAACAATGTTTGGAGAGGCCGAGTCCCACATTTGGGAACTCTCAGAAATTGTGTCAAAAAACTCAATTTCCTCCTCATGACTCTTATTCATGAATTGCCCCTGAGCCATCATTTCAACAAACTGACTTACTGCGGATGGGAGTGCATCATAGAAGAAATCTACTAGAGTCCAACTTTCAAATGCATAATATGGGCAAGCTTGGAGAAGATCCTTAAATCTCTCCTAACATTGATAAAAAATTTCTCCTTCTTTTATAGAAATATTTATGATTTGACATCTCAATGTATTAGTGCGATGCATAGGAAATTTTTTTAAAAAAAATCCAGTTTGCAAAACTTGCCAACTTGGGATAGATTGGGCTTTTAAAGAATTTAGCCACTTTTTAGCCTTATCCTTCAAAGAAAAAGGAAAAAGTTTCAATCGGGTCATTTCAGAATTATCTTGGAAAACACCACATACTTCTTCAAATTCTTTCATATGCAAATATGGGTTTTCATACTCCAGACCATGTAATTGTGGTAAAAGCTATATTTTCCCTGCCTTAATGTTGAAATTTGGGAACAGCAAAACATGACGGGACACTAGTGCGTGTGAGATGCAAATATTCTCTTAAAAGTCGGACATTCTGAACTACATCTTGTTCCCGTCGATTATTATAAGAACTCAAATGATGCTTGTGACGATGAAGATGATGGAGATTAAGGATTAGACTGATTTACAGACCCTACTGATGACTTAACAAACATAAACAATGGAAATGCAACAAACAATGAATATACATATAATACAAACTAGGCAACCTCCCTGTTCGTTTTGAAATCACCGTTAACTCCCCAGCAACAGCACCAAAAAGCTTGACCTGACTTGATTTAGGTCATACACCCAAGTATAAGTTGTCAAATTTTAGTATTTCTCGATTTAAGTTTGAGGTCGAACCCATACGGAGCTAACTGTTACGATTCAAAACAGAAATGGTGAAATTGTCCTAGATACAAAGTGCATTGAATCATCTTATGGTGTGAGCTGAGAATAACCACATAAATACTTAATTAAAACTTGGAAAGATAATAATAAAATGGTACTCTTTAGTTCGGCGATCGAACATGCATTATATTGTTTAGTTATTGAAAATGCCAGCTTACAACAAATAACTTCCATTTTACTCGAAAGTCAACCGGTAGGTTTGATGTACATTGAACCATAACAAAGCAACTGATTAGATTAGCCAAAAGGTCTCTGTACCATGCATCAATAAAATAACCTTAGTAAACTAGAAGGCAAGCCATTCAATAGGTTTACTTAAGTCGTTCAATCGGCAGGTTGATGATTCACTGATGATGAAGTTCCAGTTTATGCATTGAATCAAAACCATTGGCTATGACAAGATTTAACCCGTCTATAACCAATCTCCCGACTGTTACGTAAAGCCCAACTACATACATCACTATATCATGCATGAAGTACGTAATAAGTATAGATAGTATGGTATATAGCATTAAGTACAACTCGGTGTTCATAACCACGAGCATATTATAAATATAACCATCCATCAATTAAGGAAGGTATAAACATTAAAGCATAAGTAAAACATTGGCATTTCCATAACACAAACAATATTACACATTTGTTCACCCTTCACCGAAGAGTATAGATAGACTACTCACACCTCATTGCTATAGACAAGCAAAAGGAATAATATAATCCCATTACAACCAAAACCAAATACAAAATAAATCATTCCCCGAGGAATAGCTGAAACACCGCCACTCTTATTACCGGCTAGGGAACAAAAGTGGGAGAGGTTCAACCCTACAAGTAAAAAGGAATAACATAAATGTAGAAGTAGTAGAAATCTGACTGGAAAGTTATTCTTGTAGGGCCTCGCTCCACTATTTTTCTCTTTCTCTCCTTTCTCACTATCTAGACTGAGCTCTCTGCGAATCTCCTAAAAATGAAGCTGAAACAACCTATTTATAGGCACTGGAGGGACCCATTCAGGAGGCAAACTCCCTCCTGACCAATCAAGTGGATTTGTAGCTTATTTGGACCAATGGGGTGAAGAGAGAGGTTTAAGGCGGTTTAGGACCGTCCAGACGCCACCACCACCGTCTAAATGTTGGCTTTTCTCTGGATTTTGCATGGCTAACAACTCCTTGCTTTGATGTATTCGTGTGTTATCTATACTTGCCTCCCTTTCCTTAATCTGCTTGTACACTTTATCCCCCCTGTATTTCTGTATTTTCGTATTTCCGCACAAAACCCTGCAAAATTTCAAACTTATGCATTAACCCTAATTTTCCATAACTTAGTTATTTTAATGTAATTTATGCACATAATTAACTTTAAAACCTAATTTATTAACACATTATTTAGGGTTAATCACATAGCATTTCATATAGTGACGGATAATTAAATTTAAAATGTTGATGTTAGCCATGGGGCAAAATTAAATTTATTTGGAACACAAGAGATAAATTATGAACTTTGACAATAAAATCTAGGGCTCAATTGTTAAGTCGATAAAGTATGGGGTGTGATTAGTAGAAAATAACAATGTGGAATTTGATTTAAGGGAAACTAGGAGGTGGTTGGTGTAATAGCTTTATTGCAGTTGGCAATATATATACATATGTATACACTTGTCTAAGAGGGAAAAACTGGTGGAGGCTTTTCTCTTAGTGGAGGTTTCCTCTCTTGCATGTATCCACTCTAGACTTTGAAGAGGGGTTGAAGGAGATTTAAAGGAGATCTCCAATTCTCGGTGGAAAACTCTGGCTTGATGAGGGAGTTTTGTTCCATTAAGGTAAGAACCACTTCTCCTTCTCTAATCTTAATGGGTACTACTAGGCTCATTTCTTCTTCTATAATTTTCATGGATACTATCACTTCTCTTCTATAATTTTCATGGGTACTAGCTAGGCTTACTTACTTGGGTGATTTTGGGTAGGATTGGAGGTCGATAGTTCTATGGTTAAATCACTCAAAAATTTTGGTGGAACTCCGACAAAGAAAAGCTTCTTGTGGATAATCTCTTAACCCAGCCAATAAGTGTTAAGGAATGGATTGTTAATGTAAGAACCCATACCAGAATTAGATGAGAATAATATCATATTAATATTTTTCCTAGGATGAATAAAAAGATTGTAAAAATCACGAATCGTTGTTGAAAGATTTATCATGAAGTTTGAGTTTTGGTCGATTTGACTTTTAGGTCAAACTTAGTTTCAAAGATATTTAAGTTTGAGAAGGGTGGCTAAGGAATTTTTTAAATATTTTTAGGTCAAAATAAGGTTTCCAATGAATCTGGAAGGTCGAAAAACCTTGGGAGGTGTTATATTGGATGTATAAGAAGTTAGGAAGTATTTCAGAGTTAAAACCTATTTTTTGGAGAGGATTTGGGTAGAAAGGAATTTCACACTACCTTCGTAATTTGGTTATTACACATAAGTCATAAGTCCGATTGAGCTCATTTTCGGACAGTAGAAAATAAACTTCAAGGGCTACAAAGGTGTATTTCATAAATTTTTTTTTGAATCCGCTTCTTAGTGGGTCAAAATGTCATCGAAAGTCTGGACAAAAAGTTAGACGCATCCGGACAGAAGAAACACGCGTCCAGACACACAGGGCAAAAGTTGGACGATCTCTGTTGAGAGTTTTCTCCACTTTTGACATTATAAATACCTAAGGAACGACCCTTAGGCCTATGTTTAGCAATTGTTCATCCAAGAAAACCATAGAAAGCTTGAGAGGAAGAAAGAGAGGAGGCACGGGGAGAATTCTCGCTTCGGGATTGATTCAAACATGCTAGGGGTATCTTCAAACATCAGATTAAAGGTACGAGTTTCTTCCTAAACTTGTTCATTGAGGCTAGGGTTAATATATATGTATGTTTTGATTCTAAATCGTATGTATATGTTATAAAATCAATGTTTCTTGATTTTATTTGTGAAACCCCGGAAAATTTAAACTTTGACGAACAAGGGCAATAGGTGAATTGCCACTTCGGTACTAGTTGAAAAACTGAATTTTTCTAGATCTCGGATGACGAAACGGATTCCACCGTTGGATTCGTCTCGCGAAATCTAGTTACCACGTCAAATTTCGTTGAATTCCGAGATAGTCGGATTTTTCACGTTTTACGAGACGAACGGGCCTCGGGTGACCCCGTGCACGAAATTTTTATAAAATTTTAAAATTTGGGGAAATATTAGAGGCAAGTTGAAATAAAAATAATTCGAACTTGAACCGGAGCGAAATTTAGTCGTTTCGGGATTAAAACGGACCCGAAATTAAATAGGACATGTGGCCAATTGTGGGCCAAGTATCCTAAAAATATAAATAGGGGCCTAAAGTCTAAAAAAAATCAGACTTCTCCTTCACCATTCAGCCGGTTTCAGCCGAGAGAAAAGAAGAGAGGGAAAATGAGAGAAAACTCCACCTTCTCTCTACGATCTACTCCATTCTAGCGCTCAAATCGACTCGGGCCAAGAACAAGAGTTGCTCTATGCGTCGAGGGCTACGCGTGGGTACCAAAAGCGACGGTTTTCACCGAACGTTGGAGGGCCGAAAATTTGGAAGTGAAGGATTCAAGCTTGCTTTGAGTTCTAGAAGCTTCCCACGGCGATTCTACACGCTACAAGAGGTAGGGTTTTCTTCCTACTTAGGTTTATTTCCAACCTAGGAAGGTTATATGGAATGGGTAGGTGTATATATATATGTATCACTTGCCTATTGTGGTTATTTGGGTGAAATGGGTATTGAGAATGGGTAGCATGATTTAAATCACATTCTCTAGTTTAATGTACCACTAATGCATTTCATGTGTGGGAAATGGGTACCAAATGTGCTAAGCAAGGTTGATATGAAATGGGTGTATATATTTACTTGTTGGGTAAATTTCATAAAGGAACTTGAAGTGTAGAAAATGGATATGGGAAAATTGGTAAAGTGAAATTCTAAATGGAATTGGCATTTAGAGGTGGTTGCTTTATAATTCTCTTGGGAGATTATGATATGTGGATATTAAGAAATGGATAGAATAAATTATATCTCGGTATAATTGTGTAGAAATCACTAGATATGATTTCTTGAGTTTGATGATGAAATTGAGTATATTATATGATTACATGCTTTGGGTGGTTCGAAGGTGTTGATTAAATGCCTTGGTGAAAATGATGTATTGATGAGTTTGCTATGTTAATTGCATGCTTATGTGATAACATGTTTGAAAATGGTTATTGGATGAAATGTTGATATATGCATGCTTGCTATATATTGACAATGTGTTAAATTATGGTATTCATATGCTTATAATATGAAGTACCATGGATATGTGGGTTTATTGTTGAGTTGTTCATATGGCATTCATACATATTGAACATGTGGAGAAGATGCAAGGGTACATTACATTGCATTCTCATGGGTACATCACATTCATGGTTATAAGACATGAGTGTGTGTGGGTGAGTTGACATCGCATTCATGGTCATGGGCATGAGTGTGGGTGTGTGCATATGTTGAGGATCAAACACCAAATCTTGGTGGTTGGTATGTGAACTCGGGAAAGTCGGGATCGAAGATCCGACTGAGTTGCACAGTTGCATTGCATAAGGAAAACTTGTGTCGGGTAGAGCAAGTAGGGCTAGACACTCCCTCGGGTGAAAAACCCGGAACCACTTGGTTCAGTCATTTGACCAGCGGTGAAATACCAGAAAAGTGGCATGGCCCACGGAGCCAGTGGTGCGACTCCAAAATCCGTTGCCCAAAAAGACACAAGATTTTGTTGTATAAAAACACCCATTCAATGGGTAGCCTCTAACAATGATTTGATTTTTTTATAAAGACATAACTTTTATCTCAAACGATCATTGGGAGGGTTTCTCCGTCAATAGACGGGTTCATACAAGTTGGCTTTTGCATTGTGTTGTGTGAGTCGGGGAAGACTCGGGATAAGGTGCGTGAGTGAGTTCCATCTCATATCATGGCATGACATAGCATAGCATGGTAGCTTTCTAACATTGAAGTATATACTCTTGTTGGATTGGTTGATGCTTGTTGATTGTTGCATATGCGCATTTCATATGCACTTAAGTTGGGGAGTAGCCTCTGTAGGAGGATATCCTATTGAGTGTGGCTCACCCTTCGTGGGACAACATTTCAGGTGCGGGGTTCACGCCGGCGGACGGCTCCCAATTCGAGCCCCAAAGTTGAAGAAAGCCGACTTGTGGCTTTTATGGTTATTTAGTAAAGTTTTGTAAGAATTCCATTTTGAAATGTAAATATATGGAATGAATTGTGATAGAGCTTGTATGAGTTGTGTATTATATGGAAAAGCTCATTAAACATGTGTTGGATGAGTTTGGAGTGTATGGGGTAGCTTTAAGGATGGTTTGGAGGGGAAAGAAATCCATTTTTTTGCTCACAGTCTGAAAACCTACCGGAAGGTGTATGTCGGCCTTCCGGAAGGTTTTGCTAAAAACCCTGGATGCCTTGTTCACGGCTAATACCTTCCGGAAGGTTTTGCCCACTGGAATGAACCTTCCGGAAGATTTTAGCTACTGGAGTAAAACCTACCGGAAGAACTTGTCTACTGGAATGAACCTTCCGGAAGGTTTTGCCTTGGGTTTCTTTTTGACTGCCAAATTCTTTCGGAAGGTTTTGTTTTCTGGAATGAACCTTCCGGAAGGTTTTGGCTACTGGAATGAACCTTCCGGAAGGTTTTTGCTACTGATGTCGACCTTCCGGAAGTTCTTGCATTTGATTCTTTTCATTTAATTGTTCTTTCAGCGACCTTCCGGTAGGTGTATGTCGACCTTCCGGAAGGTTTTCCAAAAAAATTTGAAATTTTCAAAATGCTTAGCCATGCTTTTGGGCTTTGTTTTCTTTGGTTCCTATGACATAAATGGACATAAATTGAGGTATAATTGACCTTGTGGATGGTAAATCCGGTTAAAAGCATGTGAATGACGTGGTGTCGGGTTATACGACTATCACGAGTATTTCCGCGGGTTGACGGATGGTCAACGGTTAATAAAGGACCCCTGGGTTTTGGGGCGTCACATTATTGCAATCATATCATGTCTTGAATAACATTATCCTTTGATAGCCCTAAAAACTCTCGTTCTTGTTATCAAAACCCTAGTTTTCAAGAAATATTACTTTTACCCTTGAGATTTTATTGTTCTTGATTTAAAAGCTCTAGTGTTTTGTTGGAACAATAAAATTATATTTCTTGATGATCTCTTGCATATTTTCTTGAGTTGTTCATTTGGAAAAATACCTGTGGAATTATGGTTCTTGGTTTACCTGTGATTTGGTGAATTGGTTTGATATTGTATCTATTGTTTGGATGTTTTCATGAACATGGGTGACCGTTGACCGGGTATCGTAGATTGGGTAGATGCTGTAAAATCCGGGTAAATTTGAACTTTTTCTGAAAAAGGGCAAAATGGTAACTTGCCACTATAATGTGGATTTAAAATACGTATTTCTCTAGAGCTCGGATGATGAAACCGACTTCACCGTTGTATTCGTCTCACGAAATCTAGTTGTCCTGTCAATTTTCGTCGAATTCCGATATAATCAGATTTTTCACGTTTTACGAGACAACTAGGTGTCGGGTGACCTCACAAACGTCCCCAAAAATAAAAATTATAAAATTTTCTTATAATTGAAGGAAAGTTCAAATAAAAATAATTAGAACTTAAATCGGGATGAAATAAGTCGTTTCGGGATAAAAACGAACCCGGAAGTAGGAAACGTGCGACGCGATGTGGACCGCACAATTAGAGGCTATAAATTGGGGAAATATCTGATATTTCCCCACTTGATCAGCTGATTCTCACGTTGAAGAGAGGAGGAGAGGGAAAGGAGAAGAAAAAAATTAAAAGCTCCACCTACTCTCTACGATCTACGGAATTCCGTCGGTTGGAATCATTCGGACTAAGAGTTAAAGTCGATCACATCGACGAGGGCTACGCAACCACACCAAGAACGAAGGATTTCACAGAAGATCCAAAGAGGAGATTTTGGGAAATCAAGGATTTGGGGTTGGGGTTGTGTTCTTGAAGTTCTCCACAATTCGTCTTACGCTACAAGAGGTATGATTCCTTCCTACTTTGGTTATTTACAACCTATGATGTCCATAGGAAATGACTAGGGGTATAGAACTTCCTATGCCTTGTCTTTTGTTATGGAAAATAGTCCATTGTCATGGAAAAGAGGTAATGAGTATAGAAATGGCTTGAATAAATTTCTAGCTTGAACTTGAGTTGTGGAAGTTACTTGTGTAATTTCTTGGAATTTGGTATTACATGGGCATGCTATGTGTTTATATTGTGCTCTTGTGAGTGAAGTGTATTTTGGACATAAATTGTGTAATAACATGATTGTTATGATTGTTGATATATGTTCATTGATATGTTGACAATGTGATGGATAATGGTGATTATATTCATATGATATAAATTACCATGGTACATGTTGATATGTGGAAATTGCTCACTTGGCATGCATTGCAATTTGGGCATAGAATTGGCATCACATTCATGGACATGAGTCATGAGTGTGGGTGTGTGTGCGCATGGTTGATCAACACCATACTTGGTGATTGATAAGTGGTCTCAGAAAGGTTGGATCGAAGATCCCCTCGAGTCGTATGGTTACATGGAAAACTTGTGTCGGGTATAGCAAGAAGGGCTAGACTCTCCCTCGGGTGCAAGGCCCGGCAACATGGTTCATACACTTACCGGCGGTGAAATTCCAGAAAAGTGTAACAGTGTACGGAACCGGCGGTGAGACTCCGAGAATCCGATACCCAACAAACACACTTGATTTTGTTTTATAAAATACCCATTCAATGGGAATCATCCAACAATGATTCGGTTTATAAACACATGATTTTTATTTAAAACGATTATTGGATGGATTTTCGTCAATGACGGATTTACTTCACAAGTGCATTGCATTGTGTTGTGGGAGTCGGGGAGGACTCGGGTTTGAAGTTGCATGAGTGAGTTTCATCTCAATTCATAGCATGACATGAAAATTCTTATCATGGGATTGCATTTTCTTGATTGAAAATAAAGTTGCTCGTAACTTGTTGTATGTGAACATTTCATATGCATCTAGGTTGAGGAGTAGCCTCTGTAGGAGATACTGTATTGAGCGTAGCTCACCCTATACGGGAAAATATTTTACGTGCGAGGTACACACCAGTGGATGATGCTTACTCGGGGCCCCAAGGGTGAAGAAATGCCGACATGTGGCTTTATTTTGGGTTTTGTGTAAACTAATTATGAAAAATTAGTTTATGACATGTAATGTATACAAATGATTGTAATAGAACTTATACGTATCATGTTTTATGTAGAAAACTTCATTAAACATGTGTTGGATGATTGTAGAAAGGTTTGTAATGGATTGGAAATGAAAAACAGGTGAAACAGGCAAAACTGGACATGGCGTACCGGTACAGCGTGGTCCAGAAGGTACAGCGTACCGGTACGCTGGTACAATGTACTGGTACGGCATGGTCCAGTGGGCACAGCGTACCGGTACGCCGTACCGGTACGCTTTCTAAAAAATCAGAAATTTTCAAACTGTTTTGCCAAGCTTTTGGGCTATGAGTTCCTTCCCTCCAATGTTATAAATGGACAATAATAGAGTACCAATGGTGGTATACTGGACCTTGGATGAGTCAATCAATCAAAAGCATATAGACCTTATATTTTTCTTAAATCCTGGTAGGGGACTGTGGTGTCGCGGTGTCGGGTTAACCGACATCCACGGGTATTTACGCGGGTTGATGGATGATCAACGGACTTATAAATGACCCCCAGATTTTTGGGGTGTCACAGCTTGGTATCAGAGCATAGCTATACGATTTACCTAGGGCTTAATGAGCATGGGTCTAGGCCATTGCATCTATTGTGCATTTCATGTTATGTGCTTTAAATGCTACATGTTACGTGCTATGTGTTATGTGACTTATATGCATAGTAAAATGTATATGGAAAGGGAAACACTGGGGTTAGAAAACATAACCTTGGGAGTCCGAAAAAAAAAGGGATGAATGGGATAGTTCATTGTGTAAATGTTTACTATTGGTGGCATACGCACTACTAGTGAGACAAGGAGAGAAATCTCAATGTTACGACTTTGATCCTTATCTTGGGATACTATGTGAGGCTCTATTGTTATCTTACATGTATGTAGATGACAAATAGAGGAAAAGGACGCAGCCGAGGCGGTGGGCGGAACAACAACCAACCACCACCGACCGTTGACCAACAAACCTTCGTGGAGGCTATTGGTGTTGCGGCTGCTACCATTGCACAGGCTAGTGCAAATGTGGGCCAAGGAGGCTCACATAACCTCCAGAAGTTTAAGGCACACAAGCCTCCAACTTTCATGGGAGGGGCGGATCCGATGGTGGCCGACCATTGGTTTCTACAAGTTGACAAGATTTTAGAGGCTATGGAGATTACCTCCGATGCCACTAAAATAAGGCTAGCTATATTCTAGCTGGAATGGGAAGCCCATCGATGGTGGGATTGGGCTAAAGCCTCGAAGAACTTAGAGGCAACGGCATGGGGAGAGTTCGGAGAGCTCTTCATGGGCAAATATTTCCCGGCGTCTGTCTGGCAAGCCAAGGCTCTGGAGTTCCTGGACTTGAGGCAAGGGACTATGACGGTATTAGAATACGTGGCTAAGTTCACGAAATTAGCCCGTTTCACCGACGATTATGTGGCCACAGACATGGCCAAGGTGAGGAAGTTTGAGGATGGTCTGAAATTGTCCATCCAGGGTAAAATTGTGGGCCTCCACCTGCAAGACTTGGACTCGATGGTCGAAACATCTATGGCCATTGAGAGAGAGGTAGATGACGCACGGAAAATCCGGGAAGCGGGTGTTAAAGACAAGAAGAAGGAGGGCCAATCTTTTTCTTCAAGTTCGGGGAAGAAGCAAATGACTTCGACTCCACAGGGCCGCGACTATCAAGGCCAAGGTCAATCCTCCCAAGGTGGGAGAAATCAGAGGCTTTCTTACCAGGCAGGCCAAAGGACTTGCTATCATTGCAACCAACCAGGGCATATGAAGCGGGATTGTCCTTAGCGGCAGGGATCCCAGAGTTATGGGGCGTCTCAGTCCCAATCATCGGTGGGGCACTCACAGACTTACTTTGTTCCTCCCTACCCCACCATGGACCAGGAAAGCCAGTACCAGTTCCAGGGTGCTGCTTAGGGCCCTACTACTTCACGTGCGGGAATCCCGCAATCAGGCCAAATGGGCCAGAGCATGGGTCGAGGTTGAGGACAGGGCTCACAAGGCAGGACTTCAGGGACCCAGGGGCGTGTCTACGCCATTATGCCTCAAACTGAGCCAACAGATCAGTCGGTTATTCAGGGTACATTTCTACTCTCTCACTTATGGGCAAGGGTATTATTTGACTCTGGTGCATCTCATTCTTTTATTGTTGCATCATGTGTGAGAGATTTGGGTTTAGAGGTTGAAACCTTGGAAGAGCCATTACATATGAGTTCTCCCCTAGGAGTTAGGGTGAGTGTTGATCAGATATGTCGGGACTGTGAGTTAGAGATCTCAGGGATTCTACTCATCGTGGACCTTAGGGTCCTGGACATGTCGGAGTTTGATGTCATCATTGGGATGGATTGGTTGGCGGCACACCGAGTCGTCATTGATTGTGATCGTAAAAGGGTCACTGCCTACACACTAGAGGGTGTTTGTTTCAAGTTCCAGGGGGAAAAGCATAACACTTTACCCCAAGTAGTGTATGACTCCCGTTGGCACGGTCAATTGGTGGGTTGGCTAGCAAGCCTTACCCTAGAGGACGAGGCGAGATAAGAGTTGGGTTTACCTCAGGTGGTTTGTGAGTATGAGGATGTTTTTCCAGATGAACTATCAGGATTACCTCCACATAGGAATGTAGACTTCACCATTGAGTTGCACCCCGGAACATCGCCCATTTCTATGACTCCACATAGGATGGTGCCAGCTGAGTTGCAAGAACTCAAGGTCCAATTACAAGAGTTGTTAGACAGAGGCTTTATTAGACCGAGCACTTCACCTTGGGGCGCTGCTCCGGTGTTGTTCGCCAAGAAGAAGGACAAGACCCTTCGGCTATGCATAGATTACCGACAGTTGAATAGGGTTACTATCAAGAATAGGTACCCTTTGCCGAGAATTGATGATTTATTTGATCAGCTGAGAGGGGCGCGGGTCTACTCCAAGATAGATCTCCGCACCGGTTATCATCAGTTGAGGGTTAGGGAGGCAGATATCCCTAAGACGGCGTTCAGAATGCGGTATGGGCATTTTGAGTTCACCGTGATGCCCTTTGGATTGACGAATGCCCCGGCGGCATTCATGGATCTCATGCATAGGGTGTTCCAGCCCTATCTAGATCAGTTCGTCGTGGTTTTCGTTAACGACATTCTGATCTACTCCAAGTCTGAGGAGGAGCATGAGGGTCACTTGAGGGTTGTTCTCCAGACCTTGAGAGACCACCAATTGTACGCCAAGTTCAACAAGTGTAAATTTTGGCTTACGGAGGTGAAATTTTTAGGACACGTGGTGTCGGCTTCTGGTGTATCCGTGGACCCGGAGAAGGTTGAGGCAGTCATGAATTGGGAGAGGCCGAAGTCAGTCTTCGAGATACGTAGTTTCTTGGGATTGGCAGGGTACTACCGGAGGTTCATTGAGGACTTCTCTCGACTAGCCGCACCTATGACCAAATTAACCCGAAAAGAGGTCAAGTTTGAGTGGAATGATTCGTGTGAGAAGGCATTCCAGGAGTTAAAGATGAGGCTTACTTCTACCCCTATTTTGATAGTCCCGGAAAGGGGACAGAGGTACATAGTATATTGTGATGCCTCGAAGGATGGACTTGGTTGCGTTTTGATGCAATCGGGAAAAGTGGTGGCTTATGGTTCTCGATAGTTAAAGAATCACGAGCAGAACTATCCTACGCACGACATGGAGTTGGCGGCCATAGTCTTTGCCTTGAAGGCTTGGCGCCACTATTTATATGGTGAACAGTTCGAGGTGTTTTCGGACCACAAAAGTCTGAAGTACATCTTTACACAGCGGGACCTCAACATAAGGCAACGCAGGTGGATGGAGTTTCTGGAGGACTATGACTTCACTTTGCATTACCATCCTGGTAAGGCAAATGTAGTGGCTCATGCACTCAACTGGAAGTCACGGGGAGTCTTGGCTAGTGTGGCTTCCCGGGAGTGGCAGATGCTCGAGACTGTGGGACAGTTTGAGTTACGTTACATGGGTCAGGCTCAGGGCACTTTGGGGAGTTTGGTGGCTACGCCTTCCCTACTGAGCAGAGTGATCGAGTCCTAGGGGCAGGACACGGAGATGTTGTCCATCAGGGACCGAGTACGGTTGGGTACAGGTGACGAGGGCTGGACCATTCATACAAATGGTAGTCTTCGGTTTAGGGGAAGGATTGTGGTTCCCCAGTTTGTGGGGCTGAGAGAGAAGATCCTTAGGGAGTTCCATTGCTCCCGTTTTACTGGGCATCCAGGTGGCACGAAGATGTACCATGATCTTCGTCGCCAGTATTATTGGAGCGGAATGAACAAACACATTGGAGATTTTGTTAGCCGATGTCTCACGTGTTAGCAGGTGAAGGCTGAACACCAGAGACCAGCAGGGTTACTCCAGCCCTTGGAGGTAGCTGAGTGGAAGTGCGAGCACGTCACGATGGATTTTGTGACCCACTTGCTGATGAGTCGGTTTTATACCTACGAATTGAGTATTTTCGGCTTGATGAAATTACAAGTTTTCAATTATTTTATGTTCCTTTTTATTTGTTTTGTGTGTTTTGATGTTATTTGGTAGGAATCATCATTTGGAAGCAAACAAGATCATTTGGAAGGAAACAAGGTCAATTTGTAGCCTAAGTGTTGGATTTTTGAAGGCTGAGCAACAAGGGGAGCTTTAGGTTTAAAAAGGGGCAGCACCTTTCCAGCGCCTTTTCAGTGCCCCAGCGCCCACATTCTGTCCAAGCAGCGCCTTTTCAACGCCTAGGTGCTTGTGTTGCTTGTGTTGGCTCTTGACGCGAATTCTGACTTGTTTTTGACCCGAAATTAGACTCTAATGCTACATATATGCTAGGGTTTGAGTTGGAAAGGGGGAGACTGATTTTGGGGGCTGAAAACATAAGAATAAGACCAAGGATTGATAGAAAATTGAAGGCAAGAATCGAAGGAGTCGACGCGGAGAAAATCGGGATTGAAGGCTAGAGAGAGATTGAAGATTGCAACTAAGTTTTCATTCCTTTTCTCTTACTTTTAGTTCTTGATTTTATGAGATGTTGTTTAATTTGAGAATGATGTTTTTCAATTACATTATGAACTAAATTTTTATTAAGATTGCAACGGAACCTAATGTCTAGTTAAATTGATATACTCTCGTTTCTAGTTCTTGTTGATCATATATAAGTTGTTTATCATATTTTGTGCTTAGTATATGATTGTGTGGCCAATAATTAATTTGATAACTTAGATGAAATCGGAAGATGAATTCTAAGTTTAGATCTGAATATGATGACATGCGTCTGGTTGATTCTTCTTCGGATTGAATAGCTGGGTTTGTGTATAGGATAGGAATATACCTATATGCCGTGTGTAACTTTTATGAGAGTTTGAACTTAATGAATCTATTGCAACTTATTTTGCATAGGAATATAGCAATTTAATTGGGAGAGATATGTTATCTTACTATCGGAAGAGGTTTGATAAATAATTTTGAAGTCTCAATTAACAACTTATTTTGATCAATTAACTGGAAAGAGAGTGAAAAGATTTATACGAAGCATTAGGAAGTTGTAATCTTAAATTCTTTAATCCGTTAAATTCAATCCTTGATTATTAATTTTAGAATTAGTTTTAAACTAGTAATTCCATAGTTCAATTCCAATTGTTTAAATAAAATTGAATTGATATAAAGTTAGTACTTGGAAGTTATTAGTAATAATTCTCCATGGGAACGATACTCTACTTATCACTTTATTACTTGTTGATCGTGTATACTTGCATGTAAATTGTCAATACCAAATTCGGAAAACAAGTTTTTTGCATCGTTGCCAGAGAATTATTCTAGTAATTATTTCAATATTAATTTCAATCAGTTTGATCTTAGTTTAAACTTATATAATTTTCTGTTTTAATTGTTTTCGCAAGCACTCTTAAATTTTGTTTGCAAACACGGTCTATAGGTTAGGTGCTACTACCATACGAAGACGAAATCGAAAGAAGGCTCCAAAACTTGCGAAAGCAGTGTCAAGAAGTAAATAATCAAGAAACTATGGCTGAAGAAGAACAAAAATCGTTAAGGGATTATGCTATGCCGCTTGTGACGGAAATACAATCGAGCATTCGAAGGCCCGCAATTCAAGCAAATAATTTCGAGATCAAGCCGGGTACCATTCAAATGATTCAGAATTCAGTGCAGTTTGGGGGTTTGACTAACGATGACCCAAACGATCATTTGGTGAGTTTTCTGGAGATATCCGACACATTCAGATACAATGGAGTTTCTGAAGATGCGATTAGACTCTGACTTTTCCCTTTCTCACTTCGTGATAAGGCGAAGAGTTGGTTGCACTCATTGCCGCCGGATTCTATTACTACGTGGTCAGATTTAGCTCAAAAATTCTTAGCTAAATTCCTTCCACCAGCTAAAACTGCAAGGATGAGGAACGACATCACTTCATTCGCACAGCTTGATTCTGAGACTCTCTATGAAGCTTGGGAGCGATTCAAAGACTTACTCCGAAAATGCCCTCACCATGCTATTCCTAATTGGTTGCAAGTTCAAACGTTCTACAACGAGTTGTTTAGTGCTACCCGAACTAGTTGATTGGTTGGAAATGCGGTGTTGTTTCCTAACCCCTAAACATCACCCTCACCCTCAATGTGTGTATTGTATATGGCTTATATGGATGGGGGAGTGTCACTCTCCCTCGGGGTAATGCAAAAGATTAGGCAACAACGAACAAATGGTGGGAAATGGATGAACAAAATATATGTGAAATGGAGAATGTGTGTGAACAAAAGTGCTCCCCAATCGCAAGGAGTCTTTCGTTGTCGGTGTTTTACTTGGAAAGTATTCCAAGGTCGTCTCCTCAGGGAAGGAAAGGGAGTTTTGTGAAAGTGATTTTGCAAAAGTGAAAAGAAAGTGTAAAATCTTGTATTTGTGTTTTGGTGAGTTTTGTTCAAAATGAAAATGCAAGAAAGCAAGTGTTGGCTAATCCAAGAGGTTCATTCCAATGGGAATACCAAATCAATTCCAAGCCCTCCTCCGATAGAGCATGAATGAACGATTGATTCGGGGGAAGCTAGGGACAAGATTGGTGAGTATCTAAGCATAAACCGTGACTAGGCCTACGGAATATCAAAGGCTCACCAACTCATCCACTCTCAACCCCGTCAAACCGAACCATTGGACTCTTAAGGGTGGGAGGAGAATGAGTTAAAGTAGCATTCCCAAGAGGAATTTTCCCTTGGATTAACCAACTTAAATCTAGCTACTCATGCTTGAAAGGAAAGACATTAATGTAAATGGAAGACATGTAGAAGAAATGAAGCATGGAACTTAACTAAATGCAAGAAATCTTAAACTAAGAAGAAAGAAATACAATACCCAATTTAAAGCATGAAAATGAAGAACTTGAAAGCATAACAATGGTGAAATGTAAAGTGCAAGGCTAAACTTGAAATGTACTTCTAATAAATGGCATTAAAGACAGTAAAGGAAGCTTACAATATCCTTACAAGAGGTTACAAGAGAAATGGATGGAAGAACATGTAACAATCATAACTTTACTATTCATCTTCTTCCTCACTAAAACTACTCTAAGCTTAGGTAGCCAACCCTTTACAAATGAATGGAATGCTGAATATAATGGTGTGAGAGAGTTGCATTTTCGTCCATGAGGCTCCCCCCTAGCTGTGTGTACGAGCTCCCATCAAGAGAGGGCTGAATGGATGGCTTGACAGGCTAGGAGATCATAGCCCTGGCAGCCCACTTCCCCCCATTCCTCCTTTAATGCATTAGCCTTTTTAGTCTTCCACTTGAGTGTAGGAGGCCTGTAAATGTGTAAGGAAATGTTGGGATAGGCGTGGGAGAAGTGTAGGTGGGACCCCCAAGCCTCAAAGTTGAGTTACAGGCTGTTTTCGCGACCAGAAGGTCCGGAGTACCGGTACTAGGTACCGGTACTGTTTTTCTGCACTGGACCACCTTCGGTAGAATCATCATAACCATTGATATAACCGTTGGATTGAGCCGAAATTTTGACACCAAACAGAAGACACCCATATATACAACTTTCATGTTTTGAACTTTTCCAAATTATGAGTAGATCATGGTCAAAATGGATGAATTCCAAAGCAGTTCTTCCAATTGTTGCTGCAGCTGGTGCCCTTGTTCCCAAGCACCAATGCCTTCTTGATTTCTTCACTTTTAAGCCTCCAATTCTTCATGTATTGTGTCCATGCCTTCACCACACATCCATCAAGGTTGCAATGTCCTAAAATCAATCATTTAAGCTATAAAAGGTTGCAACATCAAAATATCAACATTATAGACAATTTTGGCTAACACTAAGTATTTAAATGCAAAAGTTGAGTTATAATGCATGTAATGAGCCCTTCAAATATGCAATATTATGTGCTCATCACACCCCCCAACTTAAGCTTTGCTAGTCCCTAGCAAACAAAATGTAAAAGTAAGCAAACAAAAATAAACCTATACTAAGTCCGCAATTGCATTTAGCACATGCAACAAGCCTTTAAACCCCTAGGTGATCCCTAGTGGACGAGTTTTGTCTCGTGAAGGTTTCCAGTGAAGGTACCTACAAACTTCTTGCTAATATCCAATATTTAAAGTATATTCCCCTATCTTAACTAGTGATGGGATTTCAATAAAACAACTATGTTCAAAACATCCTAACTAAAAACACATGCAACACATTATAGCTTTAAATGCTATTCTAGAGTATCCACATACACATTTCCTTTCAAAACTCGTGTGTGTGTGAAATGAACATGTAATTTAAACATTTACACAATGGAGTTCACATTCACGTGGCTATCCAAATTAAGCTTTGATGCAAAAACTCACCAAGGGTTTCTCTAAAAAATGAATAACTCAATGATTATCCTAGCATGCACTCCATGTGTATATGTGAGATAGAATCTTATTCACAAACCAAAATGCTCACATATAATCCAAAAATGAAGCACATGTATACAAATGAAACAACCTTGGCATAATCTCATGAAAGGAATACTAGGGCATTAGATAGTAAAATTAACTTCTCTTTTTCTTTAAAAGTATGCATCCCCCATGCTTCTCTAGATCTTTTAGGACTTTCATGGGTTGTAATGAGGCCTTGGGGTGATGTTGTGGTAAGGGAAACGAAGGATATAGGATAACAAAGAGGGTTGTTCCGGGTGAATGACCTTAATCTTAGAAAAACACTTCCCTTTTATGGGATTTTGATTTTCACACCATCACCACACCCTTTGTTTCTTTTCTTTCTTTTCCTTTACATTTTTCCCTTTTCTTTTTCTCATTCTTTTTCTCCTTTTTCACTCCCTTTCTCTCCTTTTCTTGGATTTTCATTCTTTTTCCATTGAACTCTTTTGAGTTTCAACATCCTTCATCCCTTTTGTTTGATTTTTCACACCATCATTCCTTTTCTTTTATCATCACCCAACTTAGCACTAGGAACAACCAAGGTAAGGTAGATATTTATCATTTTCATTGGCTTGGTTACATGTGTGGCATAGAAACGAATTCAATTAAGGCTCAATCACGGCACTAGGGATAATATTTTCACAAGAAAAAGGCAAAGGCTCAAAGCATTTCAAAGATGGCCTAAGATCATCTCTAGATAAGCATAGGAGGAGCATTTTGCGTTTCAAGACAAAGTCAATCAACTACCCAAAAGCACCTAACCAAAACAAACATAATGAGATTATTGAACAAATTTAGAATTTGAAAAATTGTTCCTTGAGTAAATGTAAGTTCCCTCCAAACAAGGATTGGCATTAAAGCTCACATGGGTTCTTACTCATCTCCACTATTCATGTCAAGCACTCAAATGTGAACTCAATCCGTAAATTGTCCAAATTACACATTCAAGGTGCACAATGGTTGAGTTTGAAAGAAAACACATATGTGATACTCAAGCATAGGATAAACTTCTATAATGTGCTCATGTATTCAAAGTTCAAAATGAAGATCAAGCAATTCACAAATCTCATAACAATTAGGATATAGGAATATAGTTCAATATTGACTATTTTTCACAAAAATTGTCCAAAATTTTTCAAAATTTTCACATTTCCAACTTATTCTATACACAAAGTGGTGGAACATGTGAATGGTGCACCTCACCCCCCAACTTAAACTATGCATTGTCCTCAATGCACAATGAATCATGCAATGAAAACAATGAAGGTAAAATGGGAAATGAGATACCCCTTTTTTTTTTTTTTTATATATATATATAAACATAAAAGAGAAAATGAAACACACAAAGCTCATTTACACCCCCCAACTTAGACTAGAACATGGGGGAGAAATGCTGGTGATGCCCTCAAAGCAGGTGGAGCAGCATTGCAGAGATTGGGTCTGTCAGGCAAACAGTACCGGTACTGGGTACCGGTACCATTTGGTACCGGTACCGAGTACCGGTACTGTTCTGCTTTGTCTGCCAAACTACTCCCGTTGAAACATGCTTCATGTTAAAATCTAAACTACAATGATACTCACCATTATACTACAATGACATGAAAAATAAAAATAAAAATATAACAATAAAAGAGATATAACTACTATGTACATGGAAACAAAACAACAAGGGCTCATGTCAATCCGGCTTCAATTCGGATATGACCCTACGCCCATGGATTTTTTTGATTTTAAAATTTTTTTGTTGTATAAATGCCCTTTCTATCCAATCTATCCAACCATACAAGGGATAATAATTCAAAAATCTCAACCGAACCAAGATGTATGCGAGTTTATGCAATGCAACAAATGGAATATACAATTTCTCATTAAGAACACTTGACTCCATTTCAATGCCCTCCCCAAGTTGAGAAATGTGAATCTCAACACCACTCAAAGATGGCAAAATGACCTTGGGCTCATTAGCCTCATATGAGATAATAACTTCATTAAATGTTTCACAATCTAGAGTGGTGGGAGATTCAACATTAATATGCATTTCATTGGGGGGATCATTCTCAATATATTGACTATGCTCAAGGTGTTGTTCTTCATGCATAACAATTATAGCATTAGTCAATGTATCAAGTTGTTGAGTTATTTGGGCATTGAATTCCATTTGGCTTTGCATAAACTCGCCTAATTGGGCATTGAATTCCAATTGGCATTGCATAAACTCGCAAAAAGTATTTTCCAATGCTTGTACGGTTGGGTCCTCACATGTTGGATAGTGGGAGAATTCATTTGGTGGTGTGAGATTGGATGAAAAATTGTAAGGTTCATTCTCCCAACCATAACTCGGATAACTCGGTGTAACATAATGGTTGGGGTAAAAATTTTCGGAGGCCAAAAATGAATTTGAACCTTCGCATGCAAAGTCTTGAACCGGATAATTTATTGGGCATTCACTAGTGAGGTGTCCATTCTCACCACAAATTTCGCAAACGTATTCAAAATAAGGGGTATTTATTGGGCACTCACTAGTGATGTGTCCATACTCACCACAAATCTTGCATACATTTTCAAAATAAGAGGCCATTCTTGGGCACTCACTAGTAATGTGCCCATAGTCATCACAAATCTCACACACTTTTTCATAATATGGGGCATTTGATACATTTTCATAATAAGTATATAATGCAAAACACAAACTAAAACAAAATATTTACAAAAGAAACGACATACCTTGGCCCGTGATGAAAATCACGAGACTTACTATGCCGCCCAAAATCACCCTTTGAACTCAACGCTTTACCTTCCCCGGCAACGGCGCCAAAATGATTGGTTGGAAATGCGGTGTTGTTTCCTAACCCCTAAACATCACCCTCACCCTCAATGTGTGTATTGTATATGGCTTATATGGATGGGGGAGTGTCACTCTCCCTCGGGGTAATGCAAAAGATTAGGCAACAACGAACAAATGGTGGGAAATGGATGAACAAAATATATGTGAAATGGAGAATGTGTGTGAACAAAAGTGCTCCCCAATCGCAAGGAGTCTTTCGTTGTCGGTGTTTTACTTGGAAAGTATTCCAAGGTCGTCTCCTCAGGGAAGGAAAGGGAGTTTTGTGAAAGTGATTTTGCAAAAGTGAAAAGAAAGTGTAAAATCTTGTATTTGTGTTTTGGTGAGTTTTGTTCAAAATGAAAATGCAAGAAAGCAAGTGTTGGCTAATCCAAGAGGTTCATTCCAATGGGAATACCAAATCAATTCCAAGCCCTCCTCCGATAGAGCATGAATGAACGATTGATTCGGGGGAAGCTAGGGACAAGATTGGTGAGTATCTAAGCATAAACCGTGACTAGGCCTACGGAATATCAAAGGCTCACCAACTCATCCACTCTCAACCCCGTCAAACCGAACCATTGGACTCTTAAGGGTGGGAGGAGAATGAGTTAAAGTAGCATTCCCAAGAGGAATTTTCCCTTGGATTAACCAACTTAAATCTAGCTACTCATGCTTGAAAGGAAAGACATTAATGTAAATGGAAGACATGTAGAAGAAATGAAGCATGGAACTTAACTAAATGCAAGAAATCTTAAACTAAGAAGAAAGAAATACAATACCCAATTTAAAGCATGAAAATGAAGAACTTGAAAGCATAACAATGGTGAAATGTAAAGTGCAAGGCTAAACTTGAAATGTACTTCTAATAAATGGCATTAAAGACAGTAAAGGAAGCTTACAATATCCTTACAAGAGGTTACAAGAGAAATGGATGGAAGAACATGTAAAAATCATAACTTTACTATTCATCTTCTTCCTCACTAAAACTACTCTAAGCTTAGGTAGCCAACCCTTTACAAATGAATGGAATGCTGAATATAATGGTGTGAGAGAGTTGCATTTTCGTCCATGAGGCTCCCCCCTAGCTGTGTGTACGAGCTCCCATCAAGAGAGGGCTGAATGGATGGCTTGACAGGCTAGGAGATCATAGCCCTGGCAGCCCACTTCCCCCCATTCCTCCTTTAATGCATTAGCCTTTTTAGTCTTTCACTTGAGTGTAGGAGGCCTGTAAATGTGTAAGGAAATGTTGGGATAGGCGTGGGAGAAGTGTAGGTGGGACCCCCAAGCCTCAAAGTTGAGTTACAGGCTGTTTTCGCGACCAGAAGGTCCGGAGTACCGGTACTAGGTACCGGTACCATTTGGTACCGGTACCGAGTACCGGTACTGTTTTTCTGCACTGGACCACCTTCGGTAGAATCGGCATAACTCTTGATCTAACCGTTGGATTGAGCTGAAATTTGACACCAAACAGAAGAGACCCATATATACAACTTTCCTGTTTTGAACTTTTCCAAATTATGAGAAGATCATGGTCAAAATGGAGGAATTCCGAGGTAGTGCTTCCAATTGTTGCTGCAGCTGGTGCCCTTGTTCCCAAGCACCAATGCCTTCTTGATTTCTTCACTTTTAAGCCTCCAATTCTTCATGTATTGTGTCCATGCCTTCACCACACATCCATCAAGGTTGCAATGTCCTAAAATCAATCATTTAAGCTATAAAAGGTTGCAACATCAAAATATCAACATTATAGACAATTTTGGCTAACACTAAGTATTTAAATGCAAAAGTTGAGTTATAATGCATGTAATGAGCCCTTCAAATATGCAATATTATGTGCTCATCACTAGTATCGATGCAACTATAGGACAAGCATTGATGGGGAAGAATTTCGATGAAGCCTACGAGTTATTGGAGACGATGGCTGCCAACAATTATCAGTGGCCCTCTACAAGGATCAATCAACCAAAGGTAGCAGAGATTTATGAAGTTGATGCAGTTACTGCATTGGCTGCACAGGTTGCTACGTTATCAAAGAAAATTGATGCTCTAGTAGTGCAACCTATTCAGAGTGTGGTAGTTGTTTGTGAATTGTGTGCCGGGAACCATCCGATCAATCAATGTGCAATTAGTCCAGAGTCGGTACAATACATTGATAACCACAACAGGCAGCAATATAGCAATAGTTCCAACAATTAGAACCCTGGTTGGGGGACTCATCCGAACTTTTCTTGGAATAATAATCAAGCCCAACCTTCTGCTCCAACACAATCATACCCACCAGGCTTTCAGAATCAAGCTCCACTACAGCAGGAAAAGAAGTCAAATTTGGAGGAGCTGCTTTCCAGGTACATATCACAAAGTGAGACAAGGATGAATAGTATGGAAGTATCAGTCCGAAACCTGGAAAACCAAATGGGTCAGCTCACTAATGCCATTAACAACCGACCTCAAGGCACTCTACCTAGTGATACGGAGATCAATCCTAAGAGGGAAGGTAAGGAGTACTGCAATGCTATTACATTACGAAGCGAAAAACAGTTACCTGAGGTTGTTGGTGGAACTCCAAAACAATCACATGGAGATGATAGTAAGGATGAAGATAGCAAGATATGAAACATGAAAAGAAGGAAGAAGATCAAGTTGCATGTTCTAATGGAGGCAAACAGAGTCCTATTGTGCCTCCCGTGCCGTTTCCACAACGTTTGCAAAAACAGAAGTGGGATAAACAGTTCTCTAAATTCATGGAAGTGTTTAAGAAGCTCCAAATAAATATCTCTTTCGTAGATGTAGTCGAGCAAATGTCTAACTATGTGAAATTTTTGAAGGAAATTCTGTCAAGGAAGAGAAAACTAGGCGATTTTGAGACAATGGCACTTACGGAGAAGTGTAGTGCTATTCTTCAAAAGAAGCTACCACCAAATCTCAAAGATCCGGGTAGCTTTACAATTTCGTGCACAATAGGCAGCCAATTTTTTGGGAAAGCATTGTGTGACTTGGGAGCTAGTATTAACTTGATGCCACTCTCAATTTATTAGCACTTGGGGTTGAAAGAAGCAAAGCCTACTAATGTCACATTGCAGCTGGCGGATAGATCACTCACTTATCCAAGGGGCATAGTTGAGGACGTTCTAGTGAAAGTGGAAAAATTCATTTTTTTAGCTGATTTCATAGTCTTAGTGTAACACCCCGCATTTTTCTTTTATATATGTATATAGATATATAGTAAATAATTGTTTTAAAAATGTGGATATATGTAGTGACATAAGAATAAACCGTAGGAATAAATACTATGGAGATAATTTGATTGGGAAGTTTACGTGTCGAAGATGTTTAAACTTGGAAAGGGTGAATAGACAAGTTTCTAAAGGTTTTTAGGTCAAAATAATGCTTCCATTGAATCCGGAAGGTCGAAAAACATTGGGAGAGGTAATAGGGATGTATTAGAAGTTAGGAAGTGTCCCGGAGTTAAAACACACTTTAGAGAGAATTTGGGTAAAATGGGTCCTGGACACTACTTAGTGTTTTGGCCATAACTTCTTATCCTTAAGTCCAATTGATCTGAAATGTTTACAGTAGATATTAGACATCTAGGGCTACAAAAGTGTGTCTCATGAAAATTTTCCAATTCGACCTCTAAATGGGTCAAAACTGCACTTGAAGTTGAAGCAGAAAATCTGGGCAGTGACTACCGGTAGTCAACCGGTAGTCAATGGTCCAGTGTGCCCGAGCTACCGGTAGTCAACAGGTAGTCGAGTGTCCAGTGTACCCGAGCTACCGGTAGTCAACAGGTAGTCGAGTGCCAATGTACCCGAGCTACCGGTAGTCAAAATCAGCTACCGGTAGTCGCTGTAAAAATCCGAAATTTTCAACTCGCGAACAGTCGGTCCTAGCTCCACTATAAATACTTAATGTCAACTTTTTTAGCCTCATTTCACCCATCCAAACCCTAGGCACCCTTAGAGAGCAAAAGAGGGAGAGAAAAACACAAAAATTGGGAGAGATTTACAAGATCAAAGCCCTAGTTTTCAAGATTTCACTTCTCCATCCATTCCCTCTTCTATAATTTCACTTCACCCTCACTCAAACCTCTTAGAACCAAAAGAGAAAGTAGCAAGGGAGCAAGAAAAAGGGGAAAATGGAGTCTTTAAAGCTTGGGTTGCTAGAGATACTTGGTTGAGGTAGGGGATTTCTTCCTAATCTCTTACATTGAGGCTAGGGTTTATGTATATATATATATGTTTTTCACTCTCATCCTTATATACATGATAAGAAATACATGATTCTTGTTCCTCTTGAAATAAATGCCATGTTTTGAATATTGTGATGATTGGGTAACTATTAAATTTCTCTTTTTCATCTTCAAACCTTGGTTCTAAAGAGAAATGGACTTTTCCCTCTATTTTTCCTTGGTATTGCTTTCAAAACTTTAGTGTTTGATATTGTACACCAAAATGTTACTTATGATGATCTCTTGCTCATTTTCTTCCATCATATTATGAAACATTATATTAGAAATTGTGGAATTTGGTAATTCCTTGAAATGTTGATGAATTGAGAATATTTTGGTTTCCTCAATTGTATGGTTGTTGTGAGGGACTTGGATTGCCTTCGAGAGATGTCGTAGAGTGTTAGAGGTTAGTCTATCCCAGTGGGGGTGATGGTTTCCTAACACTTGTAGTGGGTTGTCATGTGGTAATGCGACCACTATCGTTCACTGGAGTTCGAACAAGGGATGGTATACTTTTCCTGGGAAGGGACTCGTCACTGCCAGAGGGATGGTAGACGCCTTTTCCTAAAGTGTTTGTGATTGTGATTGTAATTGGTGGACTAGGTATAATCGTTGGGTAGATTCAGGAGAAGCAATCAACATACATGGTACGGGGATGAACCAATATACTTGGGATGATGAGTTGGAACGTCTTGGCCGGTGCATTGGTATGGGACAATGCATCGGAAGACGCCCTTCCGAATTGGCCTAACTTTGGACACGGTGTATTGTTGTTCAATTTAATTTATTCTTTTACTTGATTGTTGTTATGGCTTAAACTTGAGATCTCTTTAAACTGTCCTGTTTTTCCTTTAAAAAAAATTGATATATATTATTTTCGAAATGTGACCGACCTGTTTTATATTTTTATAAACCTTGTTTGAGTTGTGAAGATTTTGCTACAGAGCTTCGTGCTCATCCCCTACAAATTACATTTTTCAGATTTGGTGCTAGAGGAGGATCTCGGCATCGACGAGTTAGGGCATTGGGAGGCTCCACTCGAGGGGAACCTAGATCCCGAGGTGGATATGTAGAGATGTAGCTTCTTTTGTACTAGACTAGGTTATTCTTTTGGACACTGTAAGGTCTAGTTTCTTTTGCTATTCCACTGTGCTACTTTAATTAATTTTTGAGATGTAAATGCCATGGTTGGGCATATTCTTTTGGATAATGATGTAAATATTTTATGGATGATGAATGAAGTTTAATTTATTTATGGATGATATTAGTGCTCTCATGATGTAAATGGTTTTAGTATGTAATGCCGTCCAGGGTGTGTTTTGGGGTGTTACAGTATGGTATCAGAGCTTAGGCTTTAGGTCTTACATGGGAGCTGTAGGTTATGGATTACCACTGGAAAGGTAGGACTAGGTTGAAGGAACCGTAGGCTTGTATTGGTTTGAAGTTATGTGTTTATCAGATAGGTTAGATTCATTTTATATTTAGGTTAAGGGTTAATTATTTGTTCGAATTCGATGAGTTGTCTCGCTACGCAATCAAGTTTGTGGTCACTGAGGCAAGAAGGGCTAAACGCTTTGAACAAGATTTGGGGCCTTTCATCCGCGAGAAGCTGGTTACACTCGGAATTCGAGAATACAAGATCTCGTGAACGTGGACGTGGACGTGTACGTGGACGTGGACGCGGTTGAACAAAGACTTCAGACAGTTGGAGAAGATGGAGTTACTCAGACGAGAACAGGCATGGACCCGCGCCAATGCTTTGCATGCGGAGAGTATGGGCACTTCAAACATAGATGCCCCTCGTTTCCCCCAATGACCAAGCAAGCACCCGAGCAAGTACCAGCAAACAAGCCACCTCTACAAAGGCCAGCACAGCAGAAACCTCAGATAGCTCGATGAGCGGGAGGCGTACCAGAGAGAATAGGCACGGATGCCCGCTGATGTTTTGCCTGTGGAGGTGTTGGGCACTTCCATTGCTTTCCACCAAGACCAACCAAGTAACTGGGCTAGTGAATTCAAACAGGCCACCGCTACGACAACCACTACCACCACAGAGACCGTTACAAGCTCATGCCCCCGGCGGTGCCAATCAAGGAAGGGTTTTTGCTTTGACTCAACCGGAGGAAGATGCCTCCAATGCCGTTGTGGAAGGTATGGTTCTTCTCTACCATTCTTGGGGCCGAATTATATTGGATTCCTATGCGACTTATTCTTTTCTACGTACTGTGTATGCTGTGGAATTGGGATTGGGTTCCGAGGAGCTAGAACATGCGTTATATGTTAACTTGCCTACGGGAAAACAAGGGGATACCAGTAGGGTTTATTTATATGTAATCTTTGACTCTAATTTATATCTACTTGCTAGGGAATCATCATGTCTTGCCATTCTGGATAATACGACCTTGTTCCAAAATATATTATGGTTGGGTAAACCCTAAATCTTTTCTTATGCCTTCAAACCCTAGTTTACAAAGGAGATGTGTTTTTCTCTTGATTTCTCCTTTGTTCTTGATTCCCGAACTTAAATATTATTTGTTCTAAGCTATGTTATGGGTGGGTGACCACCAAATCCTTTTGGTATGCCCTTGAAATCCTAGTTTTCAAGGGAGAGGTGTTTTCTCTTTATCTTGCCTCTGTCATTGATTTCAAACCTTGATAGTCGTTTGTTATCGATTCCAATACATGATTGTTACTTTATCTCTGATTCCAAGCTTGATATCCGTTGTTATTGATCTCGAGACTTGATTGTTTCCTTGTCCTTAACTTCCTAAGCTTAATGATCCATTTGTTCTTGGTATCAAAAATTTGATATTCGTTTGTTATTGATTATACCCTTGTGATTCAATTATTTTTAATATTCAATACTTGATATTCTTTATTCTTGGTTCCAAGACTCGAGTGTTCTTTTGGTCTTGATTTCTAAGCTTCATAATCCTTTGTTCTTGATTTCACACCTTGATAGTCGTTTGTTATTGATTTCCATACATGATTGTTCCGTTAAATCTTAATTTCTCCTTTGTTCATGACTTTCAAGCTTGATACGCTTTTATTCTTAATTTCCAAGCTTAATATTCATTTGCTTTTGATAGCCAAATTTGGTATTCATTTGATTGATTCTAACTATTGTAATTCATGTATTCTTGATATTCAATATTTGACATCCTTTGGTTCTTGATTTCAAGACTTGGTTGTTCCTTTGTTTTTAATTTCCCCAGGCTTGATGATCCATTGGTTCTTGATAGCCAAATTTAATATTCATTTGTTATTGATTCTAACCCTTGTGATTCATTTATTCTTGATATTCAATGCTTGATATTCATTGGTTCTTGATTTCAAGACTTGACATTCAATTGCTCTTGATTTCAATACTTGATTTCTCCTTGTCCTTGAGTTCAAAACTTGATACTCTTTAGTTCTTGGTTACAAAGCTTGATATGCATCTGTTATTGACTCCAAGACTCGATTGTTACTTTGTTCTTGAGTTCAAGCTTTGATTGTTTCATATTTTGATTCCAAAGTTTGATATGAGTTTGTTATGGAATTCGAGACTTGATTGTTCCTTTATTTTGGATTCCAAAAAAAAAAAAAAAACTTGAGATTCGTTTGTTATTAATTTCAAACCTTGCTTGTTTTTTTGTTCTTGATTTCCAAGCTTGATAGCCATTTATTCTTGATTCCAAAGCTTGATTATTTATTTGCTCATGAATTCAAAACTCTAGTGATTGGTAGTGACTACTAAAATGGTATTTTCGATGATATTATGTTAATTTTTCTTAAATTATTTCGTTAAAAAAAAAAAATGTATATGGATTTGGAAGCTAAAATGGGAGGACAAGTCTGATTAGGTTACAACTGTAATCTTTGGTGGATTGTAATTTATATCAGAGTGCGCAGCGAACTAATGGAGTAAGGACTGCAATGGGGAAACTACGGAGAAGATTCAACTCATCTGGGAGAGGCTACGCACGGCGCAAAGTAGACAGAAGAGCTATGCGGACCAATGACGAAGATCCTTGGAATTAAAAGTGGGAGATTACATGTTTTCCATGGTGTCACACAAGAAGGGCGTGTTTCGATTCGGCAAGAAGGAGAAGTTAGCGCCAAGATATACCGGACCGTTTGAGGTGATCAAAGTTCTGGGCAAAGCGGCATATCAGTTGCAGTTACCAGCTCAGTTGTCGGGGGTGCATGACGTATTTCACGTGTCCATGTTGAGGAAGTGTCAGTCGGATGCAACACATGTCGTAGACTTGGAAGATATTGAAGTTGAAGACGGAGCAACATATGAAGAGCAACCGGTGAGAATTATCGACACAAAGGAGAAAGAGCTTCGCAACAAAGTCATCCAGCTGGTGAAAGTTTTATGGCAACACCATGGAGTGGAGGAAGCTACATGGGAACCGGAGCAAGAAATGCGGGAGAAGTATCCATATTTGTTCGCTACTTGAGGTAAGTTTCGAGGACGAAACTTTCTTTAAGGGGGGTGGATTGTAACACCCCGCATTTTTCTTTTATATATGTATATAGATATATAATAAATAATTGTTTTAAAAATGTGGATATATGTAGTGACATAAGAATAAACCGTAGGAATAAATACTATGGAGATAATTTGATTGGGAAGTTTACGTGTCGAAGATGTTTAAACTTGGAAAGGGTGAATAGACAAGTTTCTAAAGGTTTTTAGGTCAAAATAATGCTTCCATTGAATCCGGAAGGTCGAAAAACATTGGAAGAGGTAATAGGGATGTATTAGAAGTTAGGAAGTGTCCCGGAGTTAAAACACACTTTAGAGAGAATTTGGGTAAAATGGGTCCTGGACACTACTTAGTGTTTTGGCCATAACTTCTTATCCTTAATTCCAATTGATCTGAAATGTTTACAGTAGATATTAGACATCTAGGGCTACAAAAGTGTGTCTCATGAAAATTTTCCAATTCGACCTCTAAATGGGTCAAAACTGCACTTGAAGTTGAAGCAGAAAATCTGGGCAGTGACTACCGGTAGTCAACCGGTAGTCAATGGTCCAGTGTGCCCGAGCTACCGGTAGTCAACAGGTAGTCGAGTGTCCAGTGTACCCGAGCTACTGGTAGTCAACAGGTAGTCGAGTGCCAATGTACCCGAGCTACCGGTAGTCAAAATCAGCTACCGGTAGTCGCTGTAAAAATCCGAAATTTTCAACTCACGAACAGTCGGTCCTACCTCCACTATAAATACTTAATGTCAACTTTTTTAGCCTCATTTCACCCATCCAAACCCTAGGCACCCTTAGAGAGCAAAAGAGGGAGAGAAAAACACAAAAATTGGGAGAGATTTACAAGATCAAAGCCCTAGTTTTCAAGATTTCACTTCTCCATCCATTCCCTCTTCTATAATTTCACTTCACCCTCACTCAAACCTCTTAGAACCAAAATAGAAAGTAGCAAGGGAGCAAGAAAAAGGGGAAAATGGAGTCTTTAAAGCTTGGGTTGCTAGAGATACTTGGTTGAGGTAGGGGATTTCTTCCTAATCTCTTACATTGAGGCTAGGGTTTATGTATATATATATATGTTTTTCACTCTCATCCTTATATACATGATAAGAAATACATGATTCTTGTTCCTCTTGAAATAAATGCCATGTTTTGAACATTGTGATGGTTGGGTAACTATTAAATTTCTCTTTTTCATCTTCAAACCTTGGTTCTAAAGAGAAATGGACTTTTCCCTCTATTTTTCCTTGGTATTGCTTTCAAAACTAATTGGGAGGCAACCCAAATTTTAGTTTCTAAATTTTATTTCATTTTATTTTAATTTAGTTTTTTTATAAGAAATAATGTAGTTAGTTAGTTAGTTAGTGCATTTTAATTGGTATGTCAATTGCTTGCAAGTCCCAAGGATTGAACATAAAGTTGGAGCACACACAAAGCCTTACTAGGAGCCAAGAACAGCCCACCTATGTTTCCCGAATACACTCCCGACTCAGCAGACGATGAGGACACTGACGATGATGCGAACTAGCAAAGTCTCAGGGAAGTCCTCTGTCTTAATTTTTTCTACTTTATACATTGAGGACAATGTTTAGTTTAAGTTTGAGGGTGTTTTCTTGTTTGCATTTGCATTATTAGGTAAGCATTTAGATTGCATGTTTTTTTACGACTTGAGCAATGGGTTGATTGAATTTGATCATGACCAATAATGAATGGGATTAATTGTCAATTCAAGGGAAATTGATGAACATGTTGAGTTTGAAGTTTGACATACTAGTTGGTTTTACACTGTTTGTGATCTTTTCATGCATGAGCACATACCCATCTGTTTGGTTAGATGTTATTTAGAGAATTTATTTGGTTAAATGCTTGTGTGAGATATCATTGAAATTTTAGAAAACTTATTTAAGCATCATTCAAAGCGAATTGAGGTACTCATATAAGTTTGGGGGAAATATTGGTTATGATGGGTTAGTTAAAAAAAAATGGTGAGAATTTTGAAAATTATTTTGATTTGATCCTTCATGAGTTAGAAAATAATTTATTAGAAAAAAAAAAAACAAAAGAAAGGGGCATGTGATGAGTGGGGATGGAGCGTAAAACGCACTCACTCATAAACACATGTTGAGAACGAGATGCAGCGTAAAACGCACTCGTTCAAGAAAAGGCGAGATGGAGCGTAAAACGCACTCGCTCAATAGGAGGTGAGATGGAGCACAAAATGCACTCACCAAATGAATGAAAAAGAAGAAAAGAGAGAGAGACGAAGAAAAAAATCTTTGTACCTTCAAATTATATGTTTTGCCTTTATTAGTAGAGGTTGATGTGAAACGTAAGTTCATAGAGTTGATATTGAGTATCTCCTATGGAGCGCTTGATTACATAGATTTATCTGGGTGATGGCTAGTTTAAATAGTTCGAATATGCACATGTATTTAAAGGGTCATTAGCAGAGGTAAAATTAAGGAGTATGTTGAATTGATAGACTTTGCACTATTTTGAAGTTTCCCGTGAATTATTTTTTGTAGTAACTTTTGGGGCCATTATTTAGATTCATATTGATACATTATTTGAGTAGTTGTTAGAATTAATTTTTATAGTTTTTGTTCTTAGTATTTTGCTTGAGGACAAGCAAAGATTTAAGTTTGGGGGTATTTGATGAGTCGGTTTTATACCTACGAATTGAATATTTTCGGTTTGATGAAATTGCAAGTTTTCAATTATTTTATGTTCCTTTTTATTTGTTTTGTGTGTTTTGATGTTATTTGGTGGGAATCATCATTTGGAAGCAAACAAGATCATTTGGAAGGAAACAAGGTCAATTTGGAGCCTAAGTGTTGGATTTTTGACGGCTGAGCAACAAGGGGAGCTTTAGGCTTAAAAATGGGCAGCGCCTTTTCAGCGCCTCAGTGCCCACATTCTGTCCAAGCAGCGCCTTTTCAGCGCCTAGGCGCTTGTGTTGCTTGTGCTGGCTCTTGACGCGAATTCTGACTTGTTTTTGACCCGAAATTGGACTCTAATGCTACATATATGCTAGGGTTTGAGTTGGAAAGGGGGAGAATGATTTTGGGGGCTGAAAACATAAGAAGAAGACCAAGGATTGATAGAAACTTGAAGGCAAGAATCGAAGGAGGCGACGCGGAGAAAATCGGGATTGAAGGCTAGAGAGAGATTGAAGATTGCAACTAAGTTTTCATTCCTTTTCTCTTACTTTTAGTTTTTGATTTTCTGAGTTGTTGTTTAATTTGAGAAGGATTTTTTTCAATTACATTATGAACTAAATTTTTATTAAGATTGCAACAGAACCTAATGTTTAGTTAAATTGATCTACTCTCGTTTCTAGTTCTTGTTTATCATATATAAGTTGTTTGTCATATTTTGTGCTTAGTATATGATTGTGTGGCCAACAATTAATTTGATAACTTAGATGAAATTGGAAGATGAATTCTAGGTTTAGATCTGAATATGATGACATGCGTCTGGTTGATTCTTCTTCGGATTGAATAGCTGGGTTTGTGTATAGGATAGGAATATACTTATATGTCGTGTGTAACTTTTATGAGAGTTTGAACTTAATGAATCTATTCCAACTTATTTTGCATAGGAATATAGTAATTTAATTGGGAGAGATATGTTTATCTTACTATCGGAAGAGGTTTGATAAATAATTTTGAAATCTCAGTTAATAACTTATTTTGATCAATTAACTGGAAAGAGAGTGAAAAGATTTATACGAAGCATTAGGGGAAGTTGTAATCTTAAATTCTTTAATCCGTTAAATTCAATCCTTGATTAATAATTTTAGAATTAGTTTTAAACTAGTAATTCCATAGTTCAATTCCAATTGTTTAAATAAAATTGATTTGATATAAAGTTAGTACTTGGAAGTTATTAGTGATAATTCTCTATGGGAACGATACTCTACTTATCACTTTATTACTTGTTGATCGTGTATACTTGCACGTATATTGTCAATACTAAATTCGGACAACACTTGACACGGACATTGCGGGGGCATGACGCGGTATGAGTGATAGTGGACCGGCTTACGAAGTCGGCACACTTTTTGGCGGTGCGGATGACCTTCACACTGGAGGAATTCTGTAGGTTGAATATACGGGAGATTGTCCGGTTGCATGGGGTTCCCGTATCTATAGTATCGGATCGGGATCCCAGTTTTACGGCTCATTTTTGGGAGAGTTTCCAGTGAGCCGTGGGGACACAGTTGATGATGAGCACTGCTTTTCATCCCTAGACGGACGGTCAGTCGGAGAGGACCATCCAGATTTTAGAGGACATGCTACGGGCATGCGTCCTAGATCTCAAGGGTAGTTGGGAAGAGCACTTACCCTTAGTGGAGTTCGCCTACAACAACAGTTATTAGGCGAGCATATGGATGGCACCCTATGAGGCACTATATGGGATGTCTTGTCGTTCTCCGATTTGTTGGACGGAGGTAGGAGAGAGAACCTCTACGGGTCTGGAATTGGTTAGAGACACCTCGGAGAAGGTGGACTTAATACGGAAGCGTCTTCTCATGGCTTAGAGCCGACAGAAGAGCTACGCCGACAGACGGCGGCGACCTCTAGAGTTTGAGGTGGGAGATCATGTCTTCTTAAAGGTGATGCCTAAAAGAGGAGTGGTCAGGTTCGGCAAGCGGGGAAAGTTATCGCCAAGGTATATCGGGCCCTTCGAAGTACTTGAGATGGTTGGTACAGTTGCTTACCAGTTGGCATTACCGCCAAATCTATCGGGGGTTCACGCGGTGTTCCATGTCCATGCTCCGGAAATACACCCCAGATCCGACTCATGTGGTGGATTGGGGCGAGCTTGTTGTTGATGCAGATGGGACCTTTGAGGAGGGACTGGTGCGTATCATGGATAGCCGGGATCAGGTTTTGCGAGGTAAGACCATGAAGCTAGTAAAGGTGTTGTGACAGCACCGAGGAGTGGAGGAGGCGACATGGGAGCACGAGGACACTATCCGTACCAGTTATCCTTTCCTATTCGAGGATGGAGGTACATTTTTGTAGTTATGAGTATGATATACTTGTAGCATATGCATGTGGTTAAATGTGCACGTATGTGTGAATTTCGGGGACGTAATTCTTTTAAGGGGGGAAGAATGTAAAACCCGGGTAAATTTGAGCTTTTTCTGAAAAAGGGCAAAATGGTAACTTGTCACTATAATGAGGATTGAAAATACATATTTCTCAAGAGCTCGGATGACGAAACGGACTTCACCGTTGTATTCGTATCACGAAATCTAGTTGCCCTATCAATTTTCGTCGAATTACGAGATAGTCGGATTTTTTACGTTTTACGAGACAACTGAGTGTCGGGTGACCTCACAAACGTCCCCAAAAATAAAAACTATAAAATTTCCTTATAATTAAAGGAAAGTTCAATTAAAAATAATTAGAACTTAAACCGGGATGAAATAAGTCGTTTCAGGACAAAAGCGGACCCGGAAGTAGGAAACATGCGGCGCGATATGGACCGCACAATTAGAGGCTATAAATAGGGGGAATTATTTGATATTTCCCCACTTGATCAGCTGATTCTCACGTTCAAGAGAGGGGGAAAGGGAAAGGAGAAGAAAAAAAATTAAAAGCTCCACCTACTCTCTACGATCTACGGAGTTCCGTCGGTCAGAATCATTCGGACCAAGAGTTAAAGTTGATCACATCGACGAGGGGTACGCAACCACACCAAGAACGAAAGATTTCACCGAAGATCCAAAGAGGAGATTTTGGGAAATCAAGGATTTGGGGTTGGGGTTGTGTTCTTGAAGTTCTCTACACTTCGTCTTACGCTACAAGAGGTATGGTTCCTTCCTACTTTGGCTATTTACAACCTATGATGTCCATAGGAAATGACTAGGGGTATAGAACTACCTATGTCTTGTCTTTTGTTATGGAAAATAGTCCATTGTCATGGAAAATAGGAAATGGGTATAGAAATGGCTTGAATAAATTTCTAGCTTGAACTTGAGTTGTGGAAGTTACTTGTGTAATTTCTTAGAATTTGGTATTACATGGGCATGCTATGTGTTTATATTGTGCTCTTGTGAGTGAAGTGTGTTTTGGACATAAATTGTGTAATAACATGCTTGTTATGATTGTTGATATATGTTCATTGATATGTTGACAATGTGATGGATAATGGTGATTATATGCATATGATATAAATTGTCATGGTACATGTTGATATGTGGAAATTGCTCACTTGACATGCATTGCAATTTGGGCATAGAATTGGCATCACATTCATGGGCATGAGTCATGAGTGTGGGTGTGTGTGTGCATTGTTGATCAACTCCATAGTTGGTGATTGATAAGTGGTCTCGGAAAGGTTGGATCGAAGATCCCCTTGAGTCGCATGGTTGCATGGAAAACTTGTGTTGGGTATAGCAAGAAGGGCTAGATTCTCCTTCGGGTGCAATGCCCGGCAACATGGTTCATACACTTACTGGCGGTGAAATTCCAAAAAAGTGTAACGGTGTACGGAACCGGCGGTGAGACTCCGAGAATCCGATACCCAACAAAGACACTTGATTTTGTTTTATAAAATACCCATTCAATTGGAATCATCCAACAATGATTTGGTTTATAAACATATGATTTTTATTTAAAACGATCACTGGATGGATTTTCGTCAATGACGGATTTACTTCACAAGTGCATTGCATTGTATTGTGGGAGTTAGGGAGGACTCGGGTTTGAAGTTGCATGAGTGAGTTTCATCTCAATTCATAGCATGACATGAAAATTCCTATCATGAGATTGCATTTTCTTGATTGAAAATAAAGTTGCTCGTAACTTGTTGTATGTGAACATTTCATATGCATCTAGGTTCAGGAGTAGCCTCTGTAGGAGATACTCTATTGAGCGTAGCTCACCCTATACCGGAAAACATTTCAGGTGCGAGGTACACACCTGTGGATGACGCTTACTCGGGGCCCCAATGGTGAAGAAAGGCCGACATGTGGTTTTATTTTGGGTTTTGTGTAAACTAATTATGAAAACTTAGTTTATGACATGTAATGTACACAAATGATTGTAATAGAACTTATACGTATCATGTTTTATGTGGAAAACTTCATTAAACATGTGTTGGATGATTGTAGAAAGGTTTGTAATGGATTGGAAATGAAAAATAAGTGAAACAAGCAAAATTGGACACGGCGTACCGGTACAGCGTGGTCCAGTAGGTACAGCGTACCGATACGCTGGTACAGCGTACCGGTACGGCATGGTCCAGTGGGCACAGCGTACCGGTACGCCGTACCGGTACGCTTTCTAAAAAATCAGAAATTTTCAAACTGTTTTGCCAAGCTTTTGGGCTATGAGTTCCTTACCTCGAATGTTATAAATGGACAATAATAGAGTACCAATGGTGGTATACTGGACCTCGGATGGGTCAATCAATCAAAAGCATATAAACCTTATTTTTTTCTTAAATCTCGGTAGGGGACTGTGGTGCTGCGATGTCGAGTTAACCGGCATCCACGGGTATTTCTGCGGGTTGATGGATGATCAACGGACTTATAAATGACCCCCGGATTTTTGGGGTGTCACAGCTTGGTATTAGAGCATAGGCCATAGATCTTAGCTTAATTCGAGTTAATCACGAGTGATCAACGGACACCAGGATTTTTGGGGTTTCACAGATGCGTTGCTTACTCTGAGTGGGTTTGAAGGTTCTCTACCACTCATAGTGTGGTTGGTGCCTTGTGAGGACCAAACCACTATTCGTTCACAGGTATCGAGGCTGAGGGCTAGTATACTATTCTTGGGTTGGATTCGTCACTACCGATGTGTCGGTATACGTGCTTCCTAAAGTTGTGTATCCTTGCGAGGACTGAGTATGTCTTTGTGTGGGGCAGGATATTCTCAATGTGTGTATTCATGCTAAGCCTTACTAAATACCTGAGATACATTATTGGTAATGGTTTGTTATCTGAAAGGTAATTTTACTTCTTCATTTAATTTATTATTATTACGTAAACTTGAGATCTGATGAACTGTCACTATTTTATTTCAAAAGTTGTATATGATATTTTAAAAAATGAGACCGACATGTTTTATATATTTTCAAAACCTTATTCGAGCTTGGGAGGATTTTCCTACAGAGCTTAGTGCTCACCCCCTACAAACATCTTTTTCAGATTACGGTTTAGAGGAAGACCTCGATTTGGATTAGCAGGTGAATTGGGAAACTTAGACGGATGGAGACGTGGAGTCCATAATGGACATTTAGAGTTGTTTCCTTTATGTTCTAGATTGGGAGGTTAATTATAAGACATTATTAAGGATAATGTTTTATTTATTCCGCTGTAAGATAATATTTAGTTTCTGGATGTAATTGTCATAGTTTGACATATTTGTTTTAGATGATGCCTTAGTTATTATGGATGATGAATGAAATTTCTTTGATTTATAGAGTTTATTAGTTGGTCTCATGATATGAATGGTTATAGATAGTAATGCCTTTTATGGTGAATTTTGGGGTGTTATAGGTTTGGTATCAGAGCTTAGGAATTAGGTCTTACATGGGAGCTGTAGGTTGTGGACTATCACTGGATTCTTATGTTAGGTTGAAGAAACTTAGGCTTGAATTTTTTTTGAAGTTATATATTTATAAGATGAGTGTGATTTTTTGTTTATTTAGGTTAGGGATTAATTATTTGTTCAAATTCATGGATTAGCTAGCTTAGAGGAATTGAAGATAATTTTTGGATGGATATGCTAGTTCTATATCATGACGTTATTAACAATTCTAGGAGATGGATGGTAATTTGGCTTTTGGTTAGTAAATGATGCTAGACATAGATCTTTATGGAAGTGATATTATCTATATTATAGGTGGGTATTAGATAGGATTTGTGACAAAAGGCACCCAAACTCGAATTGGACAACTGTAGCAGAACTATTAGTCGAGCAGACTACCTTTTTCTAATTGGACCATAACTTTTTGTTTTAAAGTCCAAATTGTTCACCGTTTTTTTTTTTTTGTTAGAAGCTTAACTCATATATCTTTCCAACCATATAGATCACACATGCTAGAAATATCTAAGTTAACTCAATTTATTCTCTGAAGTTGATCAAAAATTTGCACTGTGGTATTCCTTGGATAACAAAGTGTCGTGCTTTTCTTCTTAGACTTTGAAGGACTTATCATTAAGCAAGCTTCTACCACTATTTAGGCTTTGTTTTAGAGACACCCCCATGTTGATTGAAGTTTTTTGATGGATAATAATATAAAATTTGACTATGATTTGGTGCTTTGTCGACTCTAAGTATTATATTGTAAAACCCGAGTAAATTTGAAATTTTGTGAAAAAGGGCAAAACGGTAATTTGTCACTGTGGTACAGATTGTAAACCTGAATTTTTCTAGAGCTCGGATGACGAAACGGACATCACCGTTGGATTCGTCTCGCGAAATCTAGTTACCCTGTCAAATTTCGTTGAATTCCCAAAAAATGAAATTCTGAATAAAATTTTAAATTTTGAGAAATAAATGACGGCAAGTTAAAATAAAAAATATTTTGAACTTGAACCGGAGCGAAATTTAATCGTTTCAGGGCTAAAACGGACCCGGGAAATAAGGGCCGTGTGGCGCATTGTGGGCCAAGTATTTAAAGGGTATTAAAAGGGGAGAAAATCAGATTTCTCACCCATTTGCTCAACCGGTTTTAACGTGAGAAAGAAGAGAGGGAAAAGCTTGAGTTTCTCCACCTTCTCTCTACGATCTACAAAGATTGGAAGCTCAAATCCACTCGGGCCAAGAACAAAGATTGTTCTACACGTCAAGGGCTACAAAACCATACCAAGGAGGTCGGGTTTGGGCGAAATTCCAAGGACGGGATTTTGGGAAACTAGGGCTTAGAGCTTGATTCGGGTCTTGGAGCTTCCTACGGTCGTTCCTTATGCTTCAAGAGGTAGGGTTCCCTCCTACTAAGGTTTATTCCAAACCTAGAATGTTTTTTATGAAATGGGTAGGATGATAGGTTGTGTATCTCTTGCCTATTGTAGTTAATTTGGGTGAAATGGACATTGAATTGGGTAAAGATCAATTCTAATTGGATTGGTAATTAGAAGTTTCTAAATGTGACTTCTAGAATTGGGTAGGCGAAATTGTGGGCATGTTATGTGTTTGTACAAATGCCTTGAGAATTTAAAGTGTTGATAGCATGATTATGTGATAACATGCTTGGAAATTGTGTTATGGGAATTATATGCTTATGATATGATTTTGTCATGAAATGTGAGAAATGTGTTAAAAATGTTCATATGTCACTCATGCCATGTTGAACATTGTATTATGGTTGCAATGAGACATCATATTGCATATGCACGAGAACATCGCATTTAGTGGGTGTGTGCATGGTGGTTGTCTTCACCTCGTTCGGTGGATGACTAGTGGGCTCGCGTGAGCTGGGTCGATGACTTAGTCGAGTCTCACTGTTTGCATGTTTTTAGGGTTGGGGTAGCAAGAAGGGCTAGAAGATCCCTCGGGTGCAAGACCCGGTGCTTGGGATACGCACTCCCTTGGCTCGGCCCATGAAGTGTGTGGGTGTACGTGGAACCCTCGGTGGAAGTCCGTAAATTCCGTGTGGGTTGGGTGACCCTTGGTGTGAGTCCATGAACATCCACCCCTATAAAGACCCTAGAATAAAATGTCAGTTGATGTGCAACATAAATGAAGGATTCGTACACATTGGCACTTGCATGTGTGGAGGAGTCGGGAAAGACTCGGTTGATGTGCATGAGTGAGTCTCACCTCATTACATAGCATGGCATTGCAAATTCCAACATGGAATATACTTTCTTGCTTGGAATGTTATGAATTGTGGTTTTGTGGCATGTGAACATTTCATATGCATATAGGTTGGGGATTAGCCTCTTTAGGAGATACCCTATTGAGCGTGGCTCACCCTTTGTGGGAAAAACATTTCAGGTGCGGGGTTTACACCGGCGGACGGTTCCTGTTTCGAGCCCCAAGGTTGAAGAAAGCCGACTTGTGGCTTTTATGGTTATTTTGTAAAGTTTTTGTGAAAAATCCATTTTGATATGTAAATATATGGAATTAATTGTAATGGAACTTGTACAAATTATGTTTTATATGGGAAATCTTATCAAACATGTGTTGGATGATTTTGGGAGGTTTGGAATGGATTGAAAATGAAAAATGGATGAAAAAGGGAAAAACTGGGCAGAGGGTACCGGTACACTGCCGTACCGGTACTGCGTACCGGTACGCGTTTTCCAGTGGGCAACATGTACCGGTACCGCGTACCGGTACGGTAGGGTACCAGTACTGTGTACCGGTACGCACTTTCCAGTAGACAAACCGTATCGGTACGCAGTACCGGTACACTCTCAAGAATTTTCAGATTTTTAAACTGCTTTGCCCTATTTTCGGTCTATACTTTCCTTCCCTCCAATGATGTAAATGGACTATAACTGAGTATAAATCCTGGTATGTTGGATCTTGGTTGAACCCAATGAATAATTGAATCCAGTTTACACTTATGAGTTATGATCCCAGCTAAGGGGATGCTATCGCCGTGGTGTTGAGTTGAGTGACATCCACGGGTAATTCCGCTGGTTGATGGATGATCAACGGTTAATATAGGACCCCCAAAAATTGGGGCGTCACATATATTCTACTATTAGCGTTGCTTATATTTTTGGAAGTGAAGGAGATGTGATAACCCAATTTGGATGTGTGGAGGTAAGGTCAACTTACATGTTTTTTAAGATAGACTATGCTTTGAATAATAAGGTTAGGGAAAGTTATGTGTGTTACTCAAAAGTTATAAAAATTTAAGGGATATGGTGAAACAACCTTGAATAGGAGCCTATTTTTAGAATAATTATTGAAATTGTGGTTATAGGTCTTAAATGGATTGGAGGTTGCTTCATAACCGTGTACTTGAGGTTACCAATATTAGTTTGAAAATATTACGGAGTATTGATTATATTTATTTTCGAAGTATTAATAGTTTAGAAGGGTCATAAGTAGGATAATCAACAAGGACAATATATTTAGGTAACATTATTTCATGGTGGGCTTAGTTCACTATACTTAGACTATCTAAAGTATTAACAATCAAGAATCTCTTGGTTGAGTGTGGATTTAATAGTCGACTTGTATTTACAAAATTTGATTGAAAATTTGAGGTCGAGTTATGGAAACGAATTTATAGACATGTAAAAAGGAAATCTAGGAAACTTGACGAAGTTGTAGTAATTACCTTTGACACTAGATATTGTAGGATTAAAGATTATAGAGGTTTTAAAGTATAAGGTCAGATATATTAGACAATTATTAAAATAAGGATGATATACAAAGTTTAATATGAACTTTTATTGTTCCATGAGATCTTTTAATTTTATTGGAGTTGTGTTGAGGGATATTAAGTTCTTTTTCCTATCTCCCTTAGTACATTATTAAGATAGATTTGATTAGCTATATTTCAAGATTTTTGGTATGAGTATTGAAGATTCAAACTTTATGGTTAGCGGTGATAATTGAAAATATGTAATTTGAGGCATCAATGATGATATCTATGAAGATTGACTTTGATATGAATGTAGAAACTTTATATATTTTTTGGGATAAATGACTAAGGTTATGCTACTAATTAGCAGATCGTTATTATCTCAGGGATTATGAATAATTGTTAAGGCTATAATAACTAATGTAGTTAAATTGAAGAACATTAATTGAATGACTGGGAGTCTAGTTTTGATTATATGATTTGTAATTGAAGGTACATGTTGAAATTGTTCATGTGTTGTTCTTGGCATATTGAGCATTATGTTGTATGCAATGGGACTTGGCATTGCATCTGCACGAAGCATCTCATCACATGGGTGTGTGCATGGTTAATGTCAACACCACACTTGGTGATTGAATGTATGGCTTGGGAAAGGTTGGGTCGAAGACCTAGCTAAGCCGCTTGGTTGCATGATAAATTGGGTTGGGATTAGCAAGAAGAGGCATGACGACCTCTCGGGTGCAAGGCCCGGTGATTTGGGAGATGCACTCCATTGGTGTAAGAGTCCATAAAGTGTGCGGGTATGGAAGACCCTTGGTGTAACTCCATGAATATCCAATCCCAAGAAAGACCCTAGTTTTGAAAATGTCATTTGATGTGAACATAAATGATGGAATGAAACACTTTGGCATTGCATCGTGTAGTAGGAGTCGGCGAGGACTCGGGTTGAAGTGCATGAGTGAGTGTCATCTCATTTCATGGCATGGTAGTGTTGCATTCCAACTTAGAATGCATATCCTTATAAGGAATGATTGTTTATATGTTGCAAATGAATGTTGCATGAGCATGAGCATTTAGGGGGGAGTAGCCTTTGTAGGACCTACTCTACTGGGCATTGGCTCACCCTATATGAGAAACATTTCAGGTGTGGGTTTTGCACTGGTGGACAGCTCAATTGGAGAGCATCAGGCATGAAGGGGGCCAACTTGTGGCTTTTATGGTTTATTTTGTAAAGCTTTGTGAAAATTCCATTTTGATGTGTAAAAGTATGGAATTAATTGTAATGGAACTTGTACAAATTATGTTTTATATGGGAAATCCTATCAAACATGTGTTGGATCATTTTTGGGAGGTTTGGAATGGATTGAGAATGGAAAATGGTTGAAAAAGGCAAAACTGGACAGAAAGTACCGATACGCAGTACCGGTACGGTAGGGTACCGGTACGCCCTTTCCAGTAGGAAAACTGCACCGGTACGCAGTACCGGTACGGTGTACCGGTATTGCACTTTCCAGTAGGCAAACCGTACCGGTACGATATTGTACCGGTACGCTCTCAAGAATTTTCAGATTTTTAAACTGTTTTGCCCTAATTTCGGTCTATGTTTTTTTTCCTTCCCTCCAATGATGTAAATGGACTACAATGGGATATAAATCCTGGTATGTGGGATCTTGGTTGAACCCAACGAATAATTGAATCCAGTTTACAATTGTGAGTTATGATCCCAGCTAAGGGAATGCTATCGCCGTGGTGTTGGGTCGAGTGACCTCCACGGGTAATTCTGCGGGTTGATGGATGATCAACGGTTTATAGATGACCCCAGAAATTGGGGCGTTACAACTTGGTATCAGAGCATAGGTATACGATTTACCTAGGGCTTGATGGGCATGGGTTTAGACCATTGCATGCATAGTGCATTTCATCTTATGTGTTTAAATGCTACATGCTATGCGCTATGTGGATTATATGCATTGTAGAATGTATATGTAAATGAACGCACTAGGTTAGAAAACATAACCTTGGGAGTGGGAAAGTAGATGAACGGGAGGGTTCATGGTATAAATGTCTACTAATGAGAGGCATATGCTCCCCTAGAATTGAAACTATGAGAAAACTCTTGATGTTGTAGTATTGATTCCTATTTTGGGATGTCTTGTAAAACTATATTGCTATTAACTTATGTAGATGGCATATAGAGGGCGAGGACGCCGAGGCGGTAGGTGGAACAACCAACCACCTCCGGCCTTTGATCACCAGGCCCTTGCAGAGGCTATTGGTGAGGCGGCGGCGACTATTGCACAGGCTAGTGCTACAGCCGCTACCATTGCACAGACTGGTGCAAATATGGGACACGGAGGCTCGAGTAACCTCCAGAGGTTCAAAGGCCACAATCCTCCGGTTTTTCTGGGAAGGGCGGATCCAATGGTAGCCGACCGTTGGATTCGGCAAGTGGAGAAGATCTTGAGGGCTATGGAAATCACTTCCGATGCCACCAAGATAACTCTGGCGACTTTTCAGCTGGAGGGAGAGTCCCAGCTATGGTGGGATTGGGTGAAGGACTCCAGAAATTTGGAGGCCATGACTTGGGCAGAGTTCCGAGAGCTCTTTATGGGAAAGTATTTTCCGGCGGCATGGCCAAGGTACGTAAGTTTGAGGATGGACTGAAGTTGTCCATTCGAGGCAAGATTGTGGGACTTCTCCTGCAAGACCTTGATATGATGGTCAAGAATGCAATGGCTATCGAGAGAGAGGTGGAGGACGCGCGCAACATCCGGGAAGCGGGTGTCAAGGAAAAAAAGAAGGAGGGTCAAACCTCTTCTTCTGGTGCGGGAGAGAGGCAAAGGACTTCTGTTCCGCAAGGATCTCAAGGGCAGAGCCGCGGCTATCAAGGCCAAGGCCAGGGTCGATTCTCCCAAGACGGGGGAAACTTCAGGACCACCTTCCCGACGGGTCAGAAGACTTGTTATTTTTGTCACCAGCCAGGGCACATTAGGAAGGAGTGTCCTCAACGGCAGGGATCCCAGAACTATGGGACATCCCAATCCATGTCTTCTGTGGGATAGCCGCAGACACAGTTTGTTCCTTCTTACCCCACCATGGGTCAAAGGAGCCAGTACCAGTCACAGGGTGCTGCCCAAGGCCCTACCACTTCACGTGCGGGGACACCGCAAGCTGGCCAGATGGGCCAAGGCATGGGTAGAGGGCGAGGCCAGGGCTCACAGGCCGGGACTTCAGGGACCCAGGGGCGTGTCTACGCCATTATGCCACAGACCGAGCTGGCAGATCAGTCGGTGATACATGGTACATTTCTACTCTCTCGTTTATGGGCAAGAGTCTTATTTGACTCTGGTGCATCATATTCATTCATTTCTGCATCTAGTGTGAAAGATCTGGGCTTAGAGGTTGAGACCTTAGAGGAACCATTGCATGTGAGTTCTCCCCTGGGAGCTAGGGTGAGAGTTGATCAGATATGTTGGGGTTGTGAGCTAGAAATCTCAGGGATTCTACTCACTGTGGACCTTCGGGTCATGGACATGTCGGAATTCGATGTAATCCTGGGAATGGATTGGTTGACGGCACACCGAGTCGTCATTGATTGTGACCGGAAGCGGGTCACTGCTTACACACCGGATGGGGTTTGTTTCATGTTTCAGGGGGATAAGCATGATGCTTTTCCTCAAGCCGTGTATGACTCTAGATGGCACGGATAATTGATGGGTTGGCTAGTGATTAGTATTTAAAATTGACATATTATTATGACATTTTAAGACTAATTGTACTTTAATGGAGTTTAAGTGATGTCATTTCAGGCCCTAAACTGAACAAGGACCCAAGAACAACAAGTACCACACTTGGATGCACCACCAGCACATTAGAGCCCAAAATTGGAGAAGCTTGGAGCACAGCCAGAACGTTCGAACGCCAACTCACGTTCGAACGTCCACCTTACGCTGTAGCAGACTCAACTGCTGAAGAGAAGGCGTGTTGCAGTTAGGAAAGAAGACTGGAGCTCTAAAGCACTTGAGTGTCACGTTCGAACGCCAACTCACGTTCGAACGTGCACTTGAGTTGATGGAAGACCAGACTACTGCAAAGAGTTGGAACTGAACTTCACAGAAGACCAACAGACCACTCAAGTGAAAGGGTCAGAGCAAATCTGGCGTTCGAACGCCCTTAGTGCAAAAACAGAAGAAACGTTCTAACGGCAGTCAACGTTCGAACGCCCGTAGTGCAAAAACAGAAAGAACGTTCGAACGCCAACTCACGTTCGAACGTTATCCACAGACTGGCAGCAGAGTTGTTAACTGTTCACTTGGACTTGGGCGGCAAACACTATTCCTTCACCCCCCCCCCCCTTGTCTCCTCCTCTTGCCTATAAATACTCCCCTTGTTGGAGAGCTATGAGAGCCAAGTAGGAAGTAGGAAAGTTGATGGAGGCTTAGACTCCCACTCTCATTGTAGATTTAGCTCATTTTCCTTGTATGAAGTCTTTATTTTAGAGATTAGTTTGGCTTTAGTCCAACATCTCTTGCTTGTTATAACAGTAGTTTATGCTTATGCTTATGTTTATGCTTTCATTTTTCATGCATAGAAGAGAGATAGCTCACATTTTGGTTGAGGAAGCAACCCTCCAATTCTTGGTTGAGGAAGCCACCCTCCAAATGTGACTAGCTTTCTTCTACTTTTATTGTTCATACATTTCACTTCCATTGCTTGCGCTTCTTTCTTTCTTAGAAGAGTGAAACTCTTCCACTTTTCTAGAGCTTTACCAAAGCCGTGAAGGGTGGAACGTGATTCACCCATTCTTTGTTAAAGATTGGCTACGCATTTGTTGTTAATTTATCTTATAAGTTCTCTACTTGGAGGGATGAGCATCACTCACTTTTCTAGGTTTACCCAAGCCATGAAGAGTGAGTAGTTTCTCATTCACTCTTTAGCAAGAGGAGAAAGGCATGTATAAGTTATCCGGGAATCATATTTGTGCAATGTTTTTATGCTTAACGCTTATTTCTTCTTGTTATTGGATGATTGATTGTATCTAGCAAAGCTAAGGTACTTTGTATAATTATGGGCTCTTTCTATGACACGGATGACTCTTGCATAGAAAGACTCATCAGTTCAAGGCAAGTACCCCGGCTAGATCCTCATGACTACCCTTCAATCTTCCCCCTTATTGCACTTCATTTAAAGAATGGAATATTAATATCATGATTGGATGTCTTGTAGAAACACTTGCTTGTTTGTAGACGGGTTAAGTTTCGGCACAGGCAATTCTTGTAAACTTCTAGAAAGACATCGGAATCATGGTCTTAATTCTCACAATCCATCTTTATCTTCCAATTAACTTGCTGTTGACACGGGAGTTAATTGAGTTATCAAGCACAATTATGACAAACCGGATAACTAACTACATGTCCAGATCCTTGCACTAAAGAGTGACCTTTTTTATTTAGCACCTATTTTGTTAAGAAAATCCTCTTGGAAAAAATCTTATATTCTGTCCAGGAAAACTCATATCTCACAGCAAATCTCAAAGGTTACAATCAGTTGGTCTCTACCACTGCTCACCTCAGAAATATCAACAAAAGTTCCCTGTGGATTCGACTCCGGACTCAAACCGGATTATTACTACAGCTTGACCGCCTGCACTTGGGTGTACACATTTCGGGTCAAGCATCAAGTTTTTGGCGCCGTTGCCGGGGAACCTTTAAAATATATTTTAAGGTGAAAGGTAAAAAGACCTTCAAGGTTGTGTATATTTTTTTTCGTTTACTGTAAATAACTTTGTTTTATTTTCTTTATGACTGAGGGCACTCCTCACTTCCAAAATTTGCCGGCAGAATCGTGTGAGTCCGTGAATCAGCCTGAACCTAATTCACCTAGATCAGTAGCAGACTCTTGTGAGGGTAGTATGTCAAATAATGAAAGAAATGGAGAAGTCCTTATAAGAGAGGAGGAGGTCCCTAACATCCGAACTTTGCGGGATTACTTAAATCCCACAAGAAATAGTGTCCCCTCTTGTTTTATTTTTCCTGAAAATGCTCCCCTCTTTACTGTAAAGTCGGGGACAGTGCAGTTATTACCCGTGTTTCATGGATTGGATGCAGAAAATCCATATCTGCATATAAAAGATTTTGAGGAAGTGTGTGGAACATTCCAAGACAATTCTGAATTAGCCAAAATGAAACTGTTTTCTTTCTCCTTGAGGGATAGAGCCAAACAATGGTTAAATTCTTTAAAGACTTTTTCAATACCCAATTGGCAAGCATTGCAAAATGAATTTTTTAGAAAGTTTTTTCCTCTACACCACACAAATGCACTAAAAAGGCAAATCATGAATTTTGCGGTCAAAGAAGGAGAAACTTTTTATCAAAGTTGGGAGAGATTCAAAGATCTGCTCCAATCCTACCCACATCATGCTTTTGAAAATTGGACTTTGGTAGGATTTTTCTATGACTCCTTACCCTCTAGACTACGTCAGTTTGTCGAAATGATGGCTCAAGGAGAATTTATGGGAAAAAGTCCGGAGGAGGCATTCAATTTTTTCGACACCGTATCTGACAGTTCTCAGATGTGGGACTCAGCCTCCCCTACCACTGTAGAAGCCAGACCATCTAATTCACAAGGAGGAAAATATGTCTTGAGAGAGAATGATGACTTGAGAGCAAAAATGTCCACATTATCTCGAAAGCTTGAAGCTTTAGAGATTAAGAAAGTCCATCAAGTTGATGTTAGCCCTTCCACCGAGCAAGTGTGTGGAATCTGTGCGCTAACAGGACACCCTACTGGGGAGTGTCCCACCATCCCAGCATTCAAAGAAGTCTTGTCGGAACAAACACATGCAGTTTCCAACTTCAACAAGCCCTATTCCAACCCATATTCTGAAACATACAATCCAGGGTGGCGAAACCACCCTAACTTCAGTTGGAAGAACACACAACCAATACCCATGAACCAACAACAAGGGCCATACCCACCACCTCAAGGACCTCCTGCATATCAACCATACCAACCACCACAAAAGAGGAACCTTGAGGACACACTGAATCAGTTCATGCAAAGCCAAATGAATTATAACAACAATTCCACACAGGCTTTCACTGATTTCAAAACCCAGACCACTCAATCTTTTGAGGATCTTAAAAGCCACATCCAAAAGTTGACTCAATCCATGGTCACACACGAAAAGGGAAAGTTTCCTGCCCAACCAAAGCAACCACAAGGCCAATTCCATGTAGGGAACCCTTCAACAACAGGAAACACCCAAGACCAAGCCCAAGCTGTCACAACACTAAGAAGTGGCAAAGTGATTGACAAAACAATCAGAGACATACTCATTCCCAAGCCAAGACCTGAGTCAAGCCCAGCCAATCCATCATCTGAACCTGAACCAATTGAGAAAGACCTTGAGACTGTGATTGAACAAGAGCCAAAACCTTCTGAGAAAAGTGAACCTTCGTACCCCAATCCGGCTCCGTTTCCTCATCGACTCAGAACCAAACAGAAAGTGAAAAATCAGCCTGAAATTTATGAGCTTTTTAAGCAAGTAAATATCAACATCCCACTTCTGGATGCAATCAAACAAGTCCCATCTTATGCCAAGTTTCTAAAAGACTTGTGCACAGTCAAGAGAAGCCATAATGTCCAAAAGAGAGCTTTCCTAACGGAACAAGCTAGTGCTCTTCTCCAATATAAAACCCTTCCAAAATACAAAGACCCAGGGAGTCCGACTGTCTCATGTATCATTGGGAACTTCAGGATTGAACAAGCTTTGTTAGACCTTGGAGCCAGCGTTAATCTGCTACCCTACTCTGTCTATCAGCAGTTGGGTTTGGGTGAACTTAAACCCACTTGTATCACACTCCAGTTAGCCGACAGATCTGTCAAAACCCCCAGAGGGATTGTTGAAGATGTGCTTGTCCAAGTAGATAGTTTTGTCTTTCCTGTTGACTTCATTGTTCTGGATACTCAACCAGCAATAAATTCGGAGAACCAAATTCCCGTTATTCTTGGTCGACCATTCCTAGCAACTTCCAATGCTTTAATCAATTGCAGGAATGGAGTCATGAAATTAACTTTTGGGAATATGACTCTCGAAATGAACATTTTCAATATTGCTAAACATCCAGAAGAAGAAAAGGAAGAAAGGGAAGTAAACTCCATAGAATCTTTGATACAGGAACATCTGGATGATACATTCTGTGAGGATCCTACTGAATCATCTCTGTTAGAACTCATCTCATCAGAATAACAGATGATGACCCAAATCCACCAAGTGGCCCTACTCATACTGTTGAGACATGGGCACCCAAATTCGAAGAAATTACACCAAGTGGCACAAAGCCAGTCTCATCAAGTGTTAGCCCACCAAAGCCTGAATTGAAGCCTCTCCCATCTGACCTCAAATATGCATTTTTAGGAGAGAATGAGTCATACCCAGTGGTAATTTCATCTAAACTCACATACTTACAAGAGTCTAAATTGCTTGAAGTTCTTCGAAGTCATAAAAGCACCATTGGATGGACCATCGCTGACTTGAAAGGTATAAGCCCGTTAATATGCAATCATGTCATATACCTTGAAGAGGATTCAAAACCCTCTCATCAAATGCAGCGACGACTGAACCCTCACATGAAAGAAGTTGTGAGAATCGAGGTACTCAAACTCTTAGATGTAGGGATAATCTTCTCTATCTCAGATAGTAAATGGGTTAGTCCAACCCTAGTTGTGCCAAAAAAATCTGGGGTCACAGTGGTCAGAAATGATGCAAATGAACTAGTACCAACTCGAGTCGTCACAGGATGGCGAATGTGCATTGATTATCGAAAACTCAATTTGGTCACTAGAAAAGATCATTTTCCTCTCCCATTTCTTGACCAAGTCCTGGAGAGAATTGCAGGCTATGCATTTTACTGTTTCTTAGATGGATATTCAGGGTATAACCAAATTGAGATTGCCCTAGATGATCAGGAGAAAATAACCTTCACATGCCCCTTTGGCACCTTTGCATTCAAAAGGATGCCATTTGGACTTTGTAATGCTCCTGCAACATTCCAAAGATGTATGCTAAGCCTGTTCAGTGATATGGTTGAAAAAATTTTGGAAGTATTTATGGATGACTTCTCTGTCTATGGTGATTCCTTCGATTTGTGTTTAACCAATCTGGAGAAAGTACTGATCAGATGTAAGGAAGCCAACCTAGTGCTCAATTGGGAAAAATGCCATTTTATGGTAACACAGGGCATTGTTCTTGGTCACATTGTGTTGTCTGAAGGCATGAAAGTTGACAAGGCAAAAATTGATTTGATTGGAAATTTGCCTGCCCCTAAGACTGTAAAGGATGTTCGATCATTCCTAGGACATGCAGGGTTCTACAGAAGATTCATAAAAGATTTCAGTACCATAGCAAAACCAATGTGTCACCTCCTAAGTCAGGATGTAATATTTGATTGGAATGAAGCATGCCAAAAAGCCTTTGACAAGCTAAAAGACATGTTAATTTCTGCACCAATAATGCAACCCCCTGACTGGAATCTTCCCTTTGAACTAATGTGTGATGCAAGTGATTTTGCTGTAGGTGCTGTATTGGGACAAAGAAAAGATAAGAAACCCCATGTAATTTACTATGCAAGCAAAACTTTGAATGATGCCCAAATGAATTATTCGACAATTGAGAAAGAATTGCTTGTTGTAGTTTTTGCACTGGAAAAATTCCGTTCTTATCTTGTTGGTTCTTCTGTTACTATATTCACTGACCATGCAGCTCTAAAATTTTTGCTCACAAAGAAGGGCGTCAAACCAAGACTCTTGAGATGAATACTTTTGCTCCAAGAGTTTGATCTTGTCATTAAAGACAAGAAAGGTGTCGAGAATGTGGTGGCAGATCATCTGTCCAGACTAACTTATGAATTTCATGAGGATGGACTGCCAATCAATGAGAAATTCCCCGATAAACAACTGTTCATGATTGATAAGACACCATGGTATGCAGACATTGCTAACTTTCTTGCTACTAATACACTCCCTCCATCCTTTACCATGTTGGACAAAAAGAAATTTCTGAGGGAGGTTCGTAACTTCTTTTGGGAGGATCCTTACGTATTCAAGTACTGTAAAGATCAAATCATAAGACGTTGCATCCCTGCTCATGAAAGTAGTCAGGTAATAACATTTTGTCATTCTGAAGCATGCGGTGGCCACTTTTCATTAAGAAAAACAGCTGCAAAAATATTGCAGTGTGGATTTTATTGGCCAACACTTTTCAAAGATGTCCATGCCTTTTGTTCAACTTGTGATAGGTGTCAAAGGTTGGGAAACATTTCTAAAAGAAATATGATGCCCTTAAACCCCATTCTGGTAATTGAAATTTTTTACTGTTGGGGCATCGATTTTATGGGACCATTTCCCCCTTCCTTTGGCTATCTATACATTTTAGTGGCTGTAGACTATGTATCCAAATGGGTTGAAGCAATTCCATGCCGAAACAATGATCACAAAACAGTGATCAAATTTTTGAAAGAAAATATTTTATCCCGGTTTGGAATTCCGAAATCAATCATAAGCGATGGAGGTGCTCATTTTTGCAATCGTCCCTTCTGGAATTTAATGAAAAAATACTTGATTTTTCACAAAATTGTAACCCCTTATCACCCACAGACCAGTGGACAAGCTGAGTTAGCTAATCGGGAGATCAAATTAATTTTGGAAAAAACGGTGAATCCAGATCGCAAAGATTGGTCATTAAGACTAACTGATGCGCTCTGGGCATACCGTACTGCTTTTAAAACAATTTTAGGCATGTCTCCTTATCGATTAGTCTATGGAAAGCCATGTCACTTGCCTGTGGAATTGGAATATAGGGCATACTGGGCCATTAAAGCAATGAATGTTGACTTGGACAAGGCTGGGCTAACAAGGAAACTTCAGATAAATGAATTGGAGGAATTAAGAAATGAAGCATATGAAAATGCTAAGATTGCTAAAACCAGGATGAAAATTTTTCATGACAAACACATTGTGCGGAAATCTTTTGAGCCATCTCAAAAAGTCTTGTTATTTAATTCATGACTCTGCCTCTTTCCTGGTAAGTTGAAATCAAGATGGACTGGGCCTTACATTGTCAAAAAGGTGTTTGGACATGGAGCAGTTGAGGAAAACCCAGCAAACGGTAATAATTTTACTGTTAATGGTCAGAGGTTAAAACCATTTTTGGAGGATTGTGTTAGAAATGTGGAAACCATTCTTTTAATGGAAATAGAGTACTCCTCCGAAATTCGCGCCTGCCGACACCCCAGTGGATCGGGTCAGGAAATATCTACTCCAACCCGACCCACTGGGGCGCCTTTATAAGGCACCCACTTTTTCCCCAGCCGCCACAGTTGCCCCCCCCCCCTTCTTCTTCTTTTTTCTTTTTCTTTTCTTCTTCTTCCTTCTGTTCGTCTTCGAGTCTCTATTACCCGAGAAATCACCCATGACCACACACTCCACAAACACAATTTTCTGCTTCATGTTTTGCATTTTAATCTTATATTTGCTCACGGGTGTTCTTCTCTTGTTCGCACTCACACATAAGGATTTTCAGCCTACCCGAAACCCAGATCTGCGCACAAATGAGTAATTTTTGTGTTTTTATTTGTAGGTCTCAGCGGTGAACAGATCTCTACCATTCAACCTCGTCTCCACACTCCATGAACCGGTAAATTCGAAACATTGGGGACAATGTTCAGTTTAGGTTGGGGGGTATGATCAGTTCATCAGTTTTTTTCTCATATTTTCGTAAATTTTTAAAATTTTTTATTGTCGTTGTTGATCATGTTTGAACATTGATTGTATAAATTGATGATTATGCTTATGAATCAGCTTCAATCGTCTTTGTGACTGACAGACGTTAAAGAACCAGATAGTGAGTCTTAAAATTTAGCAATCATGGATGTAAATCTTTTTTGGTTTAGCCTAGGAGTTCTACGTACTTTTTCATCTGATGTACATACTATGATCATGAGAAAAGCAAGATTAGTAAGGAAGGCTGAAATCAAAGAAAAACAAGCGAAACCCCTCTGTGGCTGAAACAGCTTTGCTAAACGCCGTCGGGCCAAAAGGCTTGGTGCCTGTAAACAGTGTGGCAGATTCTTTCACGAAAAAAGGTACAACCAATGTTCTGAACCAATTTCTGGTCGTGCACTTGATCGATTAGACTGGATAGTAAATGGGATGAGTAAGGATTACCCTGATACGCCATGCTATTCCGGTACTGTGCTTAACCGATTTGTGAGAGAGGAAGTTGGGAGAGTTACTGGTTGTCCATTCTACACAGACACAGAGGGAGACTCGGATTAGATAATTTTCTGTAGGAAATATGTACTTTTGTTGGGGGAGTGAAAGCCAAAGGTCCGAATTTGTTGTAAAAAGTGTAAAAATCTTTTTGTATAAATTCTTTTGATTAAAATGAAAATATGGGCCGAGTAAGGAATGCCCCAAAATACCAACCTGAAGCGTGGGTAGGGGTTCATCCTGAGACGCCTTAGTTTTTTTTTTGAATTAAATTTGTGTGTTTTGCCTTCTTTGATTGTATATAGTGTAGTGGAGAAAAACTTTAATTTTTGGTTCAACGTTCGAACGCCAGGTAACGTTCGAACGTTGGCTGCTTACAGTACTCAGCCTCTGATGAAGCTTCTGCTGGAACTTAAAAGTACTGGGAGCTCAGTCCGTTCGAACGCCAATAGACCGTTCGAACGAGATTAACGTTCGAACGCCAATAAAACGTTCGAACGAAGAGAACTTGCAGTACTTTGGCCTCTGACAGAACACAAAAGTACTGAGAGCTCACCACGTTCGAACGCCATACCACGTTCGAACGGTCTGTTTAAAATCCTTCTACCCACGTTCGAACGTCACCAACGTTCGAACGTTACAACTCAAGCTATAAAAGCCTGGTTCGTCGTTTTCAGCCAAAATCCCCAAATTTTTCAAAACCCTAGAACTCATTTTCACTCCACAGACCTCAACTCGCCCTCATTCCCCAAGAATACCCAAATTCGACCCTCCCTAACTCCTCTCCACATCAAAATCATCAATCCCAGACTAAAAACCCTAGCACCAGCACCAGCACCCGACGCTCCTTATTGGACGTCATGCTTAGCATTGAAGCTAAGCAGGATGAGATCCTTAGGTATCTCAGGGGTGGACATGGTGGACATCGAGGAGATGATGCACAAGGAGGAGAGTGAGAGAGAGTGATTTCTGTTCTTGCTCTTGTTTTTTATGTTTGTTTAAAGTGCTTCTTTTTATGAATTTCTTCTTTGATAGTTGTAAGTTTTTGTGTGATTGTGAATGAATCGAACCGTTGATATTAAAAGATGATATTTTGAAATGAATGGTTCCATTTATCACTTTTATTTGTTTTAATGCATTTGAAGATTTAGCATAAAAATTAAAAGGTGATGGAACAAATGTGGATGTTAAGAATGCTTGCTAGAGTAAATATGCACATGATCGGTTTGACACCTCCATTTATCAACCGAGACTTAAAATCACATTTCTTGAAAAAATTGGTATTCTCTCTATACTTAAATTGTCATATGTACATCGATATTTGTTATTTTAAAGGTACAGGAGGATCTGACTCGAAAATGGAATTGGTATATAACCAATACCCCCTGGAAAACCCGACATACACAGTGGAGATAACAAAGAACACCAGGGTGAGTTTCGAACCTAACAATGCTTTCGAGAGACAATCAATGTTTACTCAAGTAAATTTTTTTTTCACTCTCAATTTTTGAACGATCTCATTAACCTTGCTTTGATTGACGCAATTAAAAGTGATCTATTGACATATCCCACAAGGAACCATCGTATACGACACATACATGTGCACATGCTTGAGAAATGATCTTAGGCCATCTTTGATATAATATTGAGCCTTAGACCTTTCTTTGACAAAATTTATTCCTCGTTAGCCATGTTTGAGCCATCAATGTATGAATTTTTCTTTGATAAACCTATATGATTACCAATCCACATGAAAGCATACTTGACATACCTTGGCTATCTAATTTTCTTACATCCTCTTTGTAAGATGATACAGAAAAAGGAAAAGGAAAAGGAGCATTCGAGATTATTATCCAAGAAGAGTTGATTGGAACAATTGAAACAAAACAGAAGCAAAAAGGCAAGAACTTGCCAAGAAAGTGAAAAATGAGAAAAATGAAAGAAATAAATGTCATCTCTCGGCAAAATATCAAGAAGCTAGAAAAAGGTGTGCTACAATACGTAAACAAAAGATAGCTTTTGAAAATCCCTGACGTCGTTTCGTTAGCCACTGACCTCTGGCCACGCTACAACCTATGAAAAGCCCTAATTGATCTCAAGTCTGTTACATGCATGTGTTGTTAATCAAAATTGGGATATGGTAAATATCATTCCTTTTAATTGCGTTAATATTCTTTCATGAGATTATGCCAAACATAAGTAGTTGCTTCTTTAAAATTTCACCCCTTTCCTAAATTGTGCATGTGATTTTTCGATTGGTCATCTTCTGATCACATGATCTGTGAGAAACAAGTCACTATAATCAGAGTGAACTTTTGCTGAGAGTATACTACGTGAGATTTGTGAAATCGAAACTATCCATGGAAGGTGATAAAAGGGAGTATTTGTTACATAACAATTCCTGTTGCTTGAATGATCATTCCTACTGCATTGAGAATTTCAAATACCAATGTAACAAATGATAATTTTTGCATAGAATGAATACCTGTGAAATAAGGACGTGTGAGACATAAGTCAAAATTGAGAAGCTAGTGTCCCAACGACCATGATGCTAATTTACTTTAATCAACATTCTCCTATGCACATCTGTTCGACTGAAGTTTGTGGGTAGCTTCACTGGAAACCCTCACGAGACAACACTCGTCCGCTAGGGTAAACCTAGTGGTTCAACGGCTTGTTGCATAAGCTAAATGCAACCGGATGACCTACGAAAATGGCATTGGGAGTAGATTTTTCTTTTTCATATTACTAGAGACTAGCAATATTTAGGTTGAGGAGTGTGATTAGTACTTAAAATTGACATATTATTATGACATTTTAAGACTAATTGTACTTTAATGGAGTTTAAGTGATGTCATTTCAGGCCCTAAACTGAACAAGGACCCAAGAACAACAAGTACCACACTTGGATGCAGCACCAGCACATTAGAGCCCAAAATTGGAGAAGCTTGGAGCACAGCCAGAACGTTCGAACGCCAACTCACGTTCGAACGTCCACCTTACACTGTAGCAGACTCAACTGCTGAAGAGAAGGCGTGTTGCAATTAGGAAAGAAGACTGGAGCTCTGAAGCACTTGAGTGTCACGTTCGAACGCCAACTCACGTTCGAACGTGCACTTGAGTTGATGGAAGACCAGACTACTGCAAAGAGTTGGAACTGAACTTCACAGAAGACCAACAGACCACTCGAGTGAAAGGGTCAGAGCAAATCTGGCGTTCGAACGCCCTTAGTGCAAAAACAGAAGAAACGTTCGAACGGCAGTCAACGTTCGAACGCCCGTAGTGCAAAAACAGAAAGAACGTTCGAATGCCAACTCACGTTCGAACGTTATCCACAGACTGGCAGCAGAGTTGTTGACTGTTCACTTGGACTTGGGCGGCAAACACTATTCCTTCACCCCCCCCTGTCTCCTCCTCTTGCCTATAAATACTCCCCTTGTTGGAGAGCTATGGGAGCCAAGCAGGAAGTAGGAAAGTTGATAGAGGCTTAGACTCCCACTCTCATTGTAGATTTAGCTCATTTTCCTTGTATGAAGTCTTTATTTTAGAGATTAGTTTGGCTTTAGTCCAACATCTCTTGCTTGTTATAACAGTAGTTTATGCTTATGCTTATGTTTATGCTTTCATTTTTCATGCATAGAAGAGAGATAGCTCACCTTTTGGTTGAGGAAGCAACCCTCCAATTCTTGGTTGAGGAAGCCACCCTCCAAATGTGACTAGCTTTCTTCTACTTTTATTGTTCATACATTTCACTTCCATTGCTTGCGCTTCTTTCTTTCTTAGAAGAGTGAAACTCTTCCACTTTTCTAGAGCTTTACCAAAGCCGTGAAGGGTGGAACGTGATTCACCCATTCTTTGTTAAAGATTGGCTACACATTTGTTGTTAATTTATCTTATAAGTTCTCTACTTGGAGGGATGAGCATCACTCACTTTTCTAGGTTTACCCAAGCCATGAAGAGTGAGTAGTTTCTCATTCACTCTTTAGCAAGAGGAGAAGGGCATGTATAAGTTATCCGGGAATCATATTTGTGCAATGTTTTTATGCTTAACGCTTATTTCTTCTTGTTATTGGATGATTGATTGCATCTAGTGATTAGCACATAACAATGACATGTATGGTGTGCTAATATGCTTTTGTTTCACCTTTTTTTTGTCAATAAATGGGAGTGTTTTGGTTTTGATTGTGGCTTGATGGAATTTTGGGTGAATGCATGTAAAATGATGTAAATGACATGATTTAAACCCCCATGATGTTGTATGAGGCTAATGGAGTGTATGGGGTAGCTTTAAGGATGGTTTGGAAGGGAAAGAAATCCAATTTTTGCTCACAGTCTGAAAACCTTCCGGAAGGTGTATGTCGGCCTTCCGGAAGGTTTTGCTAAAAACCCTGGATGCCTTGTTCACAGCTAATACCTTCCGGAAGGTTTTGTCCACTGGAATGAACCTTCCGGAAGATTTTAGCTACTGGAATGAACCTTCCGGACGATTTTTGCTACTGATGTCGACCTTCCGGAAGTTCTTGCATTTGATTCTTTTCATTTAACTATTCTTTCAGCGACCTTCCGGTAGGTGTATGTCGACCTTCCGGAAGGTTTTTGCACTTTTCTCCAGACAGCCTGTAACTCAACTTTGCGACTTGAAGGGTCCCACATGCATTTCTCCTACATGCTTCCTAAAATCCCTTACACATCCTGGAGCCTCCCTCACCCCTGCATTGATTTGGATGAGTCTTGATAATTAATGAAGAGAGAGAAGAAGAAGGAAGCTGGGTGGGCAGACAGCTCTGCCTCACCCCCTGTCCAGCCCATGTTGCTGCACCCCTAGTGATGGAGATCAACTCGGGAGACCTCCCTCTCGCTCCAGTCACGTTTTGGGGGGAAAGCAAGAGTCTCCTTGAGGGGGGGTATTCATTCATTATGGATGAGAGGATATAGTTTTAGAGGGAGGAGATATAGAAAGCTCCAAGGGGGAAGATGATGAATAGTGCTCAAAGTGACGTTTTTGCATTTTTCTTCCACTCTTTCACCTGTAGTTTAATGTAAGAACCTTGTAAACTTCATTTATTGTCTTTAATGTCATTCCTTTCAAGTTTATTGCAAGTTTACTTTCATGTTCTTCATTTCACCATTGTTATTTAAGTTTTCTTCATTTCAAGCTTTTATATTGGGTATTACATATTTTTCCTTCATAGTTTTAGATTTTTGTTGTAAGTTAAGTTCCATGCTCCATTTCCATTCCATGTCCATTTCCTTTATGCTTGTCTTGCATTGTTAATATGAGTAGCTAGGATTTAAGTTGGTTAATCCAAGGGAAAATTCCTCTTGGGAATACCATTTTCAACTCTTCTTCATTCCTCCCTTTAGAGTCAAATGGTTCGGTTTGACGGGGTTGAGAGTGGATGAGTTGGTGAGCCTTTGATATTCCGTAGGCCTAGTCACGGTTTATGCTTAGATACTCACCAATCTCGTCCCTAGCTTCCCCCGAATCAATCGTTCATTCATGCTCAATCGGAGGAAGACTTTGAGTTGATTTGGTATTCCCATTGGAATGAACCCTTTGGATTAGCCAACACTTGCTTTATTTGCATTTTCATTTACAAACCAAACACAAAACTCAAACAAAAGATTTTACATTTTCTTTTCACTTTTGAAAAATCACTTTCACAAAACTCCATTTCCTTCCCTGAGGAGACGACCTTGGAATATTTTCCAAGTAAAACACACGACCACAAAAGACTCCTTTCGATTGGGGAGCATTTTTGTGCACACCGCATCTCATTCCATCTATTTTGTTCATCAAATTTCCATTCACATCCATTTTGTTGTTGTTTTCTATCTTCTTGCATCATCCGGAGGGAGAGTGACACTTCCCCATCACTATAAGCCACATACACACATTGAGGGTGAGGGTGATGTTACGAGGTTAGAAACCACACCGCATTTCCAACCAATCATTTTGGCGCCGTTGCCGGGGAAGGTGAAGCGTCGAGTTCGAGGGTGATTTTGGGACGGCATAAGGTAAGTCTTGTGATTTTCATCACGGGCCAAGGTATGTCGTCTAACTTGTAAATATTTTGTTTTATATAATGTCTTATAATTATTATGAAAATGTATCAAATGCCCCTTATTATGAAAATGTGTGTGAGATTTGTGATGACCTTGGGCTTATCTCTTGTATGTGCCAAATAAATTATCCGATTCAAGAATTTGCATGCGAAAACTTTTAACCCAACCATTATGTTTCACCGAGTTATCCGAGTTATGGTTGGGAGAATGAACCGTATAATTTTCCATCCAATCTCACACCACCAAATGAATTTTGCCATTATCCAACGTATGAGGACTTAACCGAACAAGCATTGGAAAATACTTTTTGCGAGTTTATGCAATGCCAATTGGAATTCAATGCCCAATTAGGCGAGTTTATGCAAAGCCAAATGGAATTCAATGCCCAAATAACTCAACAACTTGATACATTGACTAATGCTATAATTGTTATGCATGAAGAACAACACCTTGAGCATAGTCAATGTATTGAGAATGATCCCCCCATTGAAATGCATATTGATGTTGAATCTCCCACCACTCTAGATTGTGAAACATTTAATGAAGTTATTATCTCACATGAGGCTAATGAGCCCAAGGTCATTTTGCCATCTTTGAGTGGTGTTGAGATTCACATTTCTCAACTTGGGGAGGGCATTGAAATGGAGTCAAGTGTTCTTAATGAGAAATTGCATATTCCATTTGTTGCATTGCATAAACTCGCATACATCTTGGTTCGGTTGAGATTTTTGAATTATTATCCCTTGTATGGTTGGATAGATTGGATAGAAAGGGCATTTATACAACACAAAAATTTTAAAATCAAAAAAATTCATGGGCGCAAAGTCATATCCGAATTGAAGCCGGATTGATATGAGCCTTTTTTGCTTTGTTTCGATGTATATAGTAGTTAGATTTCTTTTAACTGTTATATTTTTCTTTTTTTGATGTTGTAGTGTAGAAGTTGTTTACCTCTCCCTAATTTGGACTCATTTCATTTTGAGCATCATCATAGACAAACTCATTCAATATCATGTTTTAGTCTAAGTTGGGGGGTGTAAACAAGCTTTTTGTGTTTTATTAATGTACATAGAAAAAAAAAAAAAAAAGAAGGGGTATCTCATTTCCCAATTTACTTTCATTTTTCTCATTTGCATGATTCCTTGTGCATTGAGGACAATGCATGGTTTAAGTTGGGGGGTGAGATGCACCATTTACATTTTCCACCACTTTTTGTATAGAATAATGGGAAATGTGAAAATTTTGAAAAAATTTGAAAAATTTTTGGTGAAAAAGGGTTTAAGTGGTGCTTGTAGGCCCTATCATGGTGCTTGAGGTAATTGGTGATGAGGTGGTGGCTTGATGGTAGCTTTGAGGGTGAAGGAACCAGGGATTTTGCAGCACAAGGAAAAAGCGACCGGTAGTAACTACCGGTAGTCGTTGGCTACTGGACCTGAAGCTACCTCATGACTACCGGTATTCATTGGCTACTGGAGTCATGACTACCGGTAGTAATTCCACGAGCTATCGGTAGTAATTGCCTGATATGCCCAAATCATCTAACTCAAGCCCTGTAACTTTGGGGGTCCCACCATTGGGCCTCTCACTTTGCCCTAACAATAAAAATATTCAATATGGAACTATATTCCTCTATCCTAATGGTTATGAGATTTGTGATTACTTGATCTTCATTTTTAACTTTGAATACATGAGCACATTATAGAAGTTTATCCTATGCTTGAGTATCACATATGTGTTTTCTTTCAAACTTTATTTTAACCATAGTGCACCATGAACTTGTAATTTTGGCAATTTACGGATTGAGTTCACATTTGAGTGCTGGATATGAATAGTGGAGATGAGTAAGAACCCATGTGAGCTTTAATGCCAATCCTTATTTGGAGAGAACTTACATTTACTCAAGGAACAATTTTTCAAATTCCAAATTTGTTCAATAATCTCATTATGTTTGTTTTGGTTAGGTGCATTTGGGTAGTTAATTGACTTTGTCTTGAAATGCAATGCTCCCCTATGTTTATCTGGAGATGATCTTAGGCCGTTTTTGATTTCTTTGAGCCTTAGCCTTTTTCTTGTGCAAAGTTTATCCCTAGTGCCGTGATTGAGCCTTAATTGTAAATTCGTTTCCATGCCACACATTAACCAAGCCAATGAAAATGATAAATATCTACCTTACCTTGGTTGTTCCTAGTGCTAAGTATGAGTGATGATAAAAGAAAAGGAATGATGGTGTGGAAAATCAAACAAAAGGGATGGAGGATGTTGAAACTCAAAAGAGTTCAATGGAAAAAGAATGAAAATCCAAGAAAAGGAGAAAAAGAAAAAAAAAGAGAAGAAAAAGAATGAGAAAAAGAAGAGGGAAATGTTAAGGAAAAGAAAAGAAAAGAAAAGAAAAAAAGGGTGTGGTGATGGTGTGAAAATCAAAATCCCATAAAAGGGACGTGTTTTTCTAAGATTAAAGTCTCTCACTCGAAATAACCCTCTTTGTTATCCTATATCCTTCGTTTCCCTTACCACAACATCACCCCAAGGCCCCATTATAACCCATGAAAGTCCTAAAAGATCTAGAGAAGCATGGGGGATGCATACTTTTAAAGAAAAAGAGAAGTTAATTTTACTATCTAATGCCCTAGCATTCCTTTCATGAGATTATGCCAAGGTTGTTTCATTTGTATACATGTGCTTCATTTTTGGATTATATGTGAGCATTTTGGTTTGTGAATAAGATTCTATCTCACATATACACATGGAGTGCATGCTAGGATAATCATTGAGTTATTCATTTTTGAGAGAAACCCTTGGTGAGTTTTTGCATCAAAGCTTAATTTGGATAGCCACATGAATGTGAATTCCGTTATGTAAATGCTTAAATTACATGTTCAGTTCACACACTCATGAGTTTTGAAAGGAAATGTATAGGTGAATACTCTAGAATAGCATTTAAAGCTATAATGTGTTGCATGTGTTTTTAGTTAGGATGTTTTGAACATAGTTTTTTTTATTGAAATCCCATAGCTAGTTAAGATAGGGGAATATACTTTAAATATTGGATATTAGCACGAAGTTTGTAGGTACCTTCACTGGAAACCTTCACGAGACAAAACTCGTTCACTAGGGATCACCTAGGGGTTTAAAGGCTTGTTGCATGTGCTAAATGCAATTGCGGAATTAGTATAGGTTTATTTTTGTTTGCTTGCTTTTACATTTTGTTTGCTAGGGACTAGCAAATCGCAAGTTGGGGGGTGTGATTAGCACATAACAATGACATGTATGGTGTGCTAATGTGCTTTTGTTTCACCTTTTTTTTGTCAATAAATGGGAGTGTTTTGGTTTTGATTGTGGCTTGATGGAATTTTGGGTGAATGCATGTAAAATGATGTAAATGACATGATTTAAACCCCCATGGTGTTGTATGAGGCTAATGGAGTGTATGGGGTAGCTTTAAGGATGGTTTGGAAGGGAAAGAAATCCAATTTTTGCTCACAGTCTGAAAACCTTCCGGAAGGTGTATGTCGGCCTTCCGGAAGGTTTTGCTAAAAACCCTGGATGCCTTGTTGATGAGCACATAATATTGCATATTTGAAGGGCTCATTACGTGCATTTTAACTCAACTTTTGCATATAAGTGCTTAGAAGTTAACCGTTTTGAACTATAATGTTGATATTTTGATGTTGCAACCTTTTATAGCTTAAATGTTTGATTTTAGGACATTGCAACCTTGATGGATGTGTGGTGAAGGCATGGACACAATACATGAAGAATTGGACGCTTAAAAGTGAAGAAATCAAGAAGGTATTGGTGCTTGGGAACAAGGGCACCAGCTGCAGCAATAATTGGAAGCACTGCCTCGGAATTCCTCCATTTGGACCATGATCTACTCAGAATTTGAAAAAATTCAAAACATGAAAGTTGTAGATATGGGTGTCTTTTATTTTTTGTCAAAATTTCAGCCCAATCCAACGGTTGGATCAAAAGTTATGCCGATTCTACCAAAACTGGTCCAGCGAAGCCAGATACCGCATTACTACCGGTAGCCGATGGCTACTGGAGTCATGACTACCGGTAGTAACATACGAGCTACCGGTAGCTGATTGCCCAGAAGTGCCCAGAACGACTTCTTTCTTGCTCCACTTGCTTGGGGGTCCCACCTACACTTCTCCCAAGCCTATCCCAACATTTCCTTACACAACCACATCCCTCCTACACCCTATTGTAAGACTAAGGAGGCTTGGCATTGAATGAAGAGGAGAGAGAAGTGGGCTGCCATATGGGGTTGCAGGCTAGCCTGTCCAGACCCAATCAACTCAGCCCCCCTTTTGTGTAAGACCTACTACATGCTAGGGGGACCACCATGCACGAAATTGGAAGTCTTTCACACTCCATATACTTAGCATTCAACACACATTGAAGGGGGTTGGCTACCTAAGCTTAGGAGAGAGATAGAAAGCTCTAAGGAAGAAGATGAATAGGAATTTTCGTTTTTTTGCATTTCCTTTCCATTGCAAGTGCTGTAAGCTTTAAACTTCTTGTATTCCTTAATCCTTGCACTTTAATCTCATATATTTCAAGTTTATTGCAAGTTTAATCTTTCATTTTAGCTTTCACCATTGTTGCTTCCATGTTTTCTTCATTTCTTAGCTTAAAATGGGTATTGCATATTTTCCTTCATAGCTTTAGATTTCTTGCTTCTTGTTGTAAGTTTCATGCTTCATGCTTCATGTCTTCATTATATCCATTTACATTATTATGCTTGTCTTTCATTTTACCATGAGTAGTTAGATTTAAGTTGGTAAATCCAAGGGAAAATTTCTCTTGGGGATTCCATTTTAACTCATTCTCCTCCCTCCCTTAAGAGTCCAATGGTTCGGTTTGACGGGGTTGAGAGTGGATGAATTGGTGCCTTTGATATTCCGTAGACTTGTCACGGTTTATTCTTAGATCATCACCAACCTCATCCCTAGCTTCCCCCGAATCAATTGTTCATTCATGCTCTATCGGAGTTAAGGAGGGATTTGAGTTGAAATGGTAGTCCTATTGGAGTGACTTCCTTTGGATTAGCCAACATTGTTTTCTTGCATTTTCCATACATAAACACAACCACAAAACACAAATACAAGATTTTACACTTTCTTTTCACTTTTGTAAAATCACTTTCACAAAACTCCCTTTCCTTCCCTGAGGAGACGACCTTGGAATATTTTCCAAGTAAAACACACGACCACAAAAGACTCCTTTCGATTGGGGAGCATTTTTGTTCACCACACACGCATTCCATTTCATAACATTTTGTTCATTCCATTCATTTCCATCACCATTCCATTGTTGCCTAATCTTTTGCATCATTCCGAGTGAGAGTGACACTCACCCATTCCTATAAGCCATACACACATTTAGGGATGATGTTTAGAGGTTAGGAAACAACACCGCATTTTCAATCAATCACTTGTTCACAGCTAATACCTTCCGGAAGGTTTTGTCCACTGGAATGAACCTTCCGGAAGATTTTAGCTACTGGAATGAACCTTCCGGACGATTTTTGCTACTGATGTCGACCTTCCGGAAGTTCTTGCATTTGATTCTTTTCATTTAACTGTTCTTTCAGCGACCTTCCGGTAGGTGTATGTCGACCTTCCGGAAGGTTTTTGCACTTTTCTCCAGACAGCCTGTAACTCAACTTTGCGACTTGGAGGGTCCCACATGCACTTCTCCTACATGCTTCCTGAAATCCCTTACACATCCTGGAGCCTCCCTCACCCCTGCATTGATTTGGATGAGTCTTGATAATTAATGAAGAGAGAGAAGAAGAAGGAAGCTGGGTGGGCAGACAGCTCTGCCTCACCCCCTGTCCAGCCCATGTTGCTGCACCCCTAGTGATGGAGATCAACTCGGGAGACCTCCCTCTCGCTCCAGGCACGTTTTGGGGGGAAAGCAAGAGTCTCCTTGAGGGGGGGTATTCATTCATTATGGATGAGAGGATATAGTTTTAGAGGGAGGAGATATAGAAAGCTCCAAGGGGGAAGATGATGAATAGTGCTCAAAGTGACGTTTTTGCATTTTTCTTCCACTCTTTCACTTGTAGTTTAATGTAAGAACCTTGTAAACTTCATTTATTGTCTTTAATGTCATTCCTTTCAAGTTTATTGCAAGTTTACTTTCATGTTCTTCATTTCACCATTGTTATTTAAGTTTTCTTCATTTCAAGCTTTTATATTGGGTATTGCATATTTTTCCTTCATAGTTTTAGATTTCTTGTTGTAAGTTAAGTTCCATGCTCCATTTCCCTTCCATGTCCATTTCCTTTATGCTTGTCTTGCATTGTTAATATGAGTAGCTAGGATTTAAGTTGGTTAATCCAAGGGAAAATTCCTCTTGGGAATACCATTTTCAACTCTTCTTCATTCCTCCCTTTAGAGTCAAATGGTTCGGTTTGACGGGGTTGAGAGTGGATGAGTTGGTGAGCCTTTGATATTCCGTAGGCCTAGTCACGGTTTATGCTTAGATACTCACCAATCTCGTCCCTAGCTTCCCCCGAATCAATCGTTCATTCATGCTCAATCGGAGGAAGGCTTTGAGTTGATTTGGTATTCCCATTGGAATGAACCCTTTGGATTAGCCAACACTTGCTTTATTTGCATTTTCATTTACAAACAAAACACAAAACTCAAACAAAAGATTTTACATTTTCTTTTCACTTTTGAAAAATCACTTTCACAAAACTCCCTTTCCTTCCTTGAGGAGACGACCTTGGAATATTTTCCAAGTAAAACACACGACCACAAAAGACTCCTTTCGATTGGGGAGCATTTTTGTGCACACCGCATCTCATTCCATCTATTTTGTTCATCACATTTCCATTCACATCCATTTTTTTGTTGTTTCCTATCTTCTTGCATCATCCGGAGGGAGAGTGACACTTCCCCATCACTATAAGCCACATACACACATTGAGGGTGAGGGTGATGTTACGAGGTTAGGAACCACACCGCATTTCCAACCAATCATCTAGCAAAGCTAAGGTACTTTGTATAATTGTGGGATCTTTCTATGACACGGATGACTCTTGCATAGAAAGACTCATCAGTTCAAGGCAAGTACCCCAGCTAGATCCTCATGACTACCCTTCAATCTTCCTCCTTATTGCACTTCATTTAAAGAATGGAATATTAATATCATGATTGGATGTCTTGTAGAAACACTTGCTTGTTTGTAGACGGGTTAAGTTTCGGCACAGGCAATTCTTGTAAACTTCTAGAAAGACATCGGAATCATGGTCTTAATTCTCACAATCCATCTTTATCTTCCGATTAACTTGCTGTTGACACGTGAGTTAATTGAGTTATCAAGCACAATTATGACAAATCGGATAACTAACTACATGTCCAGATCCTTGCACTAAAGAGTGACCTTTTTTATTTAGCACCTATTTTGTTAAGAAAATCCTCTTGGAAAGAATCTTATATTCTGTCCAGGAAAACTCATATCTCACAGCAAATCTCAAAGGTTACAATCAGTCGGTCTCTACCACTACTCACCTCAGAAAAATCAACAAAAGTTCTCTGTGGATTCGACTCCGGACTCAAACCGGATTATTACTACAGCTTGACCACCTGCACTTGGGTGTACACATTTCGGATCAAGCATCAGCTAGCAAGCCTTACCCTGGAGGACGAGGTGAGACATGAGTTGGGTCTACCTCGGGTTGTGAGTGATTATGAGGATGTTTTTCCGGATGAACTACTGGGATTACCTCCACATAGGGGTGTAGACTTCACTATAGAATTGCATCCTGGTACATCGCCCATTTCTATGACTCGACATAGGATGACACCTGCTGAGTTGCAAGAACTCAAGGTCCAATTACAGGAATTGTTGGACAGGGGGTTCATTAGACCGAGTACCTCACCTTGGGGCGCTCCGGTGTTATTTGCAATGAAGAAGGACAAAACCCTTCGACTATGCATAGACTACCGGCGGTTGAATAGGGTTACTATCAAGAATAGGTACCCTTTGCCGAGGATTGATGACTTGTTTGATCAGCTGAGAGGGGCGCGGGTCTACTCCAAGATAGATCTCTGCACCAGTTACCATCAGTTGAGAGTTAGGGAGTCAGATATCCCTAAGACGGCGTTTCGGACGCGGTATGGGCATTTCGAGTTTACAGTGATGCCATTCGGATTGACGAATGCCCCAGCGGCATTCATGGATCTCATGCATAGGGTGTTTCCAACCCTACCTTGATCAGTTCGTCGTGGTTTTTGTTGACGACATCTTGATCTACTCCAAGTCTGAGGAGGAGCATGAGGGTCACTTGAGGGTCGTTCTCCAGACCTTGAGAGACCATCAATTGTATGCCAAGTTCAACAAGTGTGAATTTTGGCTTACTAAGGTAAAATTTTTGGGACATGTGGTGTCGGCTTCGGGTGTATCCGTAGACCCGGAGAAGGTTGAGGCAGTCATGAATTGGGAGAGGCTGAAGTTAGTCTTCGAGATACGTAGTTTCTTGGGATTGGCGGGATATTACAGGAGGTTCATTGAGGACTTCTCCCGACTAGCTTCACCTATGACGAGGTTGACCCGGAAGGAGGTTAAGTTTGAGTGGAATGATTCATGTGAGAAGGCATTCCAGGAGTTGAAGAGGAGGCTTACTTCAGCTCCTATTCTGATAGTCCCAGAAAGGGGACAGAGGTACACAGTGTATTGTGATGCCTCTAAGGACGGACTTGGATGCGTCTTGATGCAGTCTGGGAGAGTGGTAGCTTATGGTTCTCGACAGTTAAAGAACCACGAGCAGAGTTACCCCACACATGACATGGAGTTGGCAGCCATTGTCTTTGCCTTGAAGGCTTGGCGCCACTATTTATACGGCGAGCAGTTCGAGGTATTTTCAGACCACAAAAGTCTGAAGTACATCTTTACACAGCGGGACCTCAATATGAGGCAACACAGGTGGATGGAGTTTCTGGAGGACTATGACTTCACTTTGCATTACCATCCCGGTAAGGCAAATGTGGTAGCTGACGCACTCAGCCGGAAGTCACGGGGAGTCTTGGCTAGTGTGGCTTCCCGAGAGTGGCAGATGCTCGAAACTGTGGGACAGTTCGGACTATGTTATATGGGTCAGACTCAGGGTACTTTGCGGAGTTTGGTGGCTACGCCTTCCCTACTGAGCAGGATTTTTGAGTCCCAGAGTCAGGACACGGAGCTATTGTCCATCCGGGACTGGGTACAGGCAAGTACAGGTGATGAGGGCTGGGCCATTCACTCGGATGGTAGTCTTCGAAATCGGGGAAGGGTTGTGGTTCCTCAGTTGGCGGATCTGAGAGAGGAGATCCTTAGGGAGTTTCATTGCTCCCATTTTGCAGTTCATCCGGGAGGCACGAAGATGTATCATGATCTTCGTCGCCAGTATTATTGGAATGGGATGAAGCGACAGGTTGGCGATTTTGTTAGTAGATGTCTCACGTGTCAGCAAGTGAAGGCTGAACACCAGAGACCAGTAGGGTTACTCCAGCCATTGGAGGTAGCTGAGTGGAAGTGGGAACATGTCACAATTGATTTTGTGACTCACTTGCCACGGACATCGCAGGGACATGACGCGGTATGGGTGATAGTGGACCGGCTTACGAAGTCGGCACACTTTTTGGCTATGCGGATGACCTTCACACTGGAGGAATTCTGCAAGTTATATATGCGGGAGATTGTCCGGTTGCATGGAGTACCCGTATTTATAGTGTCTGATAGGGATCCCAGGTTTACGGCTCATTTTTAGGAGAGTTTCCAACGAGCCATGGGGACACAGCTGATGATGAGCACTGTTTTTCATCCCCAGACGGACGGTCAGTATGAGAGGACCATTCAGACATTAGAGGACATGCTACGGGCATGTGTCCTAGATCTCAAAGGTAGCTGGGAAGATCATTTACCCTTGGTCGAGTTCGCCTATAACAATAGTTATCAGGCGAGCATACAGATGGCATCCTACGAGGCACTATATGGGAGGCCATGTCGATCTCCGGTTTGTTGGACAGAGGTTGGAGAGAGACCTGCTACGAGTCCGGACTTGGTTAGAGACACCTCAGAGAAGGTGGGCATGATACGGAAGCGTCTTCTCACGGCTTAGAGTCGGCAAAAGAACTACGCCGATAGACGGCGGCAACCTCTAGAATTTGAGGTGGGGGATCATGTCTTCTTGAAGGTGATACCTACGAGAGGAGTGGTTAGGTTCGGCAAGCGAGGAAAGCTGTCACCGAGGTATATCGGACCCTTTTAGATACTTGAGAGGGTTGGTACGGTCGCTTACCGGTTGGCGTTACCGCCAAACCTATCAGGTGTTCATGCGGTATTCCATGTCTCCATGCTCCGGAAATACACCCCAGATCTGACTCATGTGGTGGATTGGGGCGAGGTTGTTGTTGATGCGGATGGGACCTTCGAGGAGGGACCGGTGCGTATCATGGATAGCCGAGATCAGGTTTTACGAGGCAAGACAGTGAGGCTAGTGAAGGTGTTGTGGCAGCACCGGGGAGTGGAAGAGGCGACATGAGAGCACGAGGACACCGTACGTGCCAATTATCTTTTCTTGTTTGAGGATAGAGGTACGTTTTTATAGTCATTTACTATTACATGACTGTAGCATATGCATGGGATTGCAGGTATGTGTGTGTGAATTTCGAGGACGAAATTCTTTTTAAGGGGGGAAGAATGTAAAACCAGGGAAATTTGAACTTTTTCCGGAAAGGGCAAAATAGTAATTTGCCACGATAATGCGTATTTAAAATACTCATGTTCTAGACCTCGGATGAGCAAACGGAGTTCGCCGTTGGATTCGTATCGCGAAATCTAGCCATCCTGTCAAATTTCGTCGAATTCCGAGATAATCGGATTTTGCACGTCGTTCGAGGCGGCTGCGTGGCGAATGACCTCACGAACGTCCCCATAAATAAATTTTATAAAATTTCTATAAAATTAAGTTAAAGTTCAAATAAAATTAATTTGAACTTAAACCGGGATCAAATAAATCGTTTCGAGACGGAAACAGACTCGGATCAGTGGGTGACGTGTGACGCGACGTAGGCCGAGCATTTAAAATTATAAATAGGGACTTAAATGAGATATTTCAGGAGAAATATCCCATTGTTCAGCCCCCTTTGGCCGGCCATAGAGAGAGAGGAGAGAAAACATTGATTCTTCAAGCTTCTCCTTCGATTTCTCGGAGTTCTGTCGCTCAGAATTCGTCGGACCAAGACTTAAAGTTGCTCTACGTGATTAGGGCTACGCGTGAGTACCAAGAATGAAGAGTTTCACCGAAGATCCAAAAGGGTGATCTTGGAGAAATCAAAGTCTTGAGATTTTGGGGGTGTTCTTGGTGTGTTCTTGAAGCCTAGTCTTCCTTTCAAGTTTCAAGAGGTAGGGTTCTTCCTACCTTGGATTAATCTTTCCTTAGATGTTGATAATTTAAGGGTTTGATATATGTATATATGGACCCATGTTATATATATATATATGTGTGGAAATGAGGAAACAAGTCTAGAAACGATCTAAATCAATCCTAGCTTGAGTTTGGTATGTGGAAGTTACTTAGGTGATTTTCTTGATACTCGATGTTATGTTAGCATAATTGGTGAAAACATGATAGGTTTGCCTTGAAGGTGTTTGATAAATTGCCTCGAGTGACTTGAAGATGTGTTTTGATTGAATTGAAATAACATGCTTAAGTTTAACTTGTGGAATCATATGCTTACGATATGATTTGTAATTGAAGGTACATGTTGAAATTGTTCATGTGTTGTTCTTGGCATATTGAGCATTATGTTGTATGCAATGGGACTTGGCATTGCATCTGCACGAAGCATCTCATCACATGGGTGTGTGCATGGTTAATGTCAACACCACACTTGGTGATTGAATGTATGGCTTGGGAAAGGTTGGGTCGAAGACCTAGCTAAGCCGCTTGGTTGCATGATAAATTGGGTTGGGATTAGCAAGAAGAGGCATGACGACCTCTCGGGTGCAAGGCCCGGTGATTTGGGAGATGCACTCCATTGGTGTAAGAGTCCATAAAGTGTGCGGGTATGGAAGACCCTTGGTGTAAGTCCATGAATATCCAATCCCAAGAAAGACCCTAGTTTTGAAAATGTCATTTGATGTGAACATAAATGATGGAATAAAACACTTTGGCATTGCACCGTGTAGTAGGAGTCGGCGAGGACTCGGGTTGAAGTGCATGAGTGAGTGTCATCTCATGTCATGGCATGGTAGTGTTGCATTCCAACTTAGAATGCATATCCTTATAAGGAATGATTGTTTATATGTTGCAAATGAATGTTGCATGAGCATGAGCATCTAGGGGAGAATAGCCTTTGTAGGACCTACTCTACTGGGCGTTGGCTCACCCTATATGGGAAACATTTCAAGTGTGGGTTTTGCATTGGTGGACGGCTCAATTGGAGAGCATCAGGCATGAAGGGGGCCAACTTGTGGCTTTTATGGTTTATTTTGTAAAGCTTTGTGAAAATTCCATTTTGATGTGTAAAAGTATGGAATTAATTGTAATGAAACTTGTACAAATTATGTTTTATATGGGAAATCCTATCAAACATGTGTTGGATCATTTTTGGGAGGTTTGGAATGGATTGAGAATGGAAAATGGTTGAAAAAGGCAAAACTGGACAGAAAGTACCGGTACGCAGTACCGGTATAGTAGGGTACCGGTACGCCCTTTCCAGTAGGAAAACTGCACCAGTATGCAGTACCGGTACGGTGTACCGGTACGCACTTTCCAGTAGGCAAACCGTACTGGTACGCAGTACCGGTACGATATTGTACCGGTACGCTCTCAAGAATTTTCAGATTTTTAAACTGTTTTGCCCTAATTTCGGTCTATATTTTTTTTCCTTCCCTCCAATGATGTAAATGGACTACAATGGGGTATAAATCCTGGTATGTGGGATCTTGGTTGAACCCAACGAATAATTGAATCCAGTTTACAATTGTGAGTTATGATCCCAGCTAAGGGAATGCTATCGTCGTGGTGTTGGGTCGAGTGACCTCCACGGGTAATTCAGCTTGTTGATGGATGATCAACGGTTTATAGATGACCCCGGAAATTGGGGCGTCACATATTTTCATCTGTAATTCAATAAATTGAGTCTACTATGCTTTCATTCAAACCGAAGTCTCAGATACTCTCTGAATTATATTATATAGATTCTATTAGCCATCACCCTCTCTCAACATTGTCTGTTATGTTCCTCAACCATAACAAGAACATAAGAATACTCCATCTCTATCCGAATCAATTATAAAACTCGTGATTCACAAATCACAATGCTATAAAGATACAAATCAACACTGAAATATATATGTGTATTATGTGTAACATAAGCATTTTTATGCTTATCTGATCCCAATTGGCTCCTCAACATCCTACCATGTCCACTGCTGACTTAGACTCGCATGTCTTCAATCTTTTTTGCTCACTTTCGATGTTTGGAAGATGAAGTTGACGAAATTTCAAAACCCACGAACTCTCCCTCTATGAATCAACTGGTTCTAAGGAGTTCCTCCATCTAAACTCTATGCATAAAGGCCATCCTTGTGCCAAGTGTCTATCATGACACACTCCAATTCCCCTATTCACATCAACCTTCCCCTTTGTTTCTCTTATTCCAACATTCAACACCCAAATGTCCTGACACTTTAAAAATCCCATCCATACTCTCTATTTCATTGTAATTCAACAATAAAATTCTTTAATTATAAATATATCCAACTACTCAAGGTTTAATTATCACAATTTTAACCCCACGACTAATATCAACAAATTACACTTTATCCCACAACATTATATAAAATGCTATATTATGCAGGTTCGGATCTCACAACATTTTCCCTCCTTAAAGAATTATAACCCTGAAATTCACGTACTATTGACACAATTGAATACCCTGTTCACATAACCTGTTTTATTGAACTCAAGCAAGAACACAACAATAAATTACCACAAGGCAATTAATCGAATAATTTGATAAACTATCTTATTATTATTACTTTTTTAGTGGCGCCCAGAAACTAGAGATTGTAACCTACAATATCCACATTTACTTTCGTGTATAAGCTCTTTTGAGCTAATTTTATGCTGTCTTTTATGTATCATGTGTTATACTATTTAATATAAACTTCTACCAATGACATGTCAGTAAATTAATTCACACCGTGAACAAATTTTGAATATAACGTATCACACAATCTCAATGTAAAAACCTAGTAAATTTGAACTTTTATGAAAAAAGGGCAAAACGGTAAATTGCCACTTTGGTACGGGTTGAAAACCTGAATTTTTCTAGAACTTGGATGAAGAAACGGACCTCATCGTTGGATTCCTCTCGCGAAATCTAGTTACTCTGTCAAATTTCGTCAAATTCCGAGATAGTCGAATTTTTCGCGATTTACGAGACGGTCGAGTCTCGGGTGACCCAAAAAACAAAATTTTAATAAAATTTCAAATTTTGGAAAATAATTTAAAAAAAGTTGAAATAAAAATATTTTGAACTTAAACCGGGGCGAAATTTAATCGTTTCGGGGCGAAAACGAACTAGGGAAAAAAAGGCCATGTGGCGCGACGAGGACCAAGTATTTAGGGAGTATAAAAAGGGGAGAAATATCAGATTTCTCCCCATTTTGTCTGCTGGTTCTCACATTCTCTCTACGATCTACAACTCTACGGACGTCGAATCAACTCGAGCCAAATATTAAAGTTGTTCTCATCGACGAGGGCTACGCAACCATACAAAAAACAAAGGTTTGAAAAACAAAATTTTGGGAAAGCTTGGATTAGAGCTTGGGTTGAATTCTTGAAGCTTCCTATGTTGATTGTACGCTTCAAGAGGAAGTGTTTTCTTCCTACTTAGGTTTATTCTCAACCTATGATTGTGATATGTAATAGGTAGGTTGTTAGAGACTTTAACACTTGTCTATTGTTGTGAAATTCATGAAATGGGTATTGAAAATGGGTAGAATACATTCTATCTTAAATTGGGTAAGTAGAAATCGCATAATGTAATTTCTTGAAAAACGTGGAATTTTGGACATGTTGTGCCTTGTATGGGTGTTTGATAAAATGTCTTGAATGATTGAGGTTGTTGTTTTCATGAAATTCAAATAACATGCTTGGATAATGTGGTAAATTGAAATCATATGCTTATGATGTGATTTACAATTGAAAATGTAATTGAAATCATATATGCTTGGAAATGGTTATTGAGAATGGGTAGAATAATTTCTATCGTGAATTAGGTATGTGGAAATTACCTAATGTGATTCTTAAGTTGTGTGATTAATTGGGCAAATTATGTGATGACATGATTGGATGCCTGTGTTTGAAATAAATGCAAATATGAAATCAAGTATGTTTGCATAGATAATGTGATAACATGCTAGGGACTTGTGACTTGATCTGAAATGTGTACACCCAAGTGCAGGCGGTCAAGCTGTAGTAATAATCCGGTTTGAATCCGGAGTCGAATCCACAGGGAACTCTTCTTGGCGTTTTGGGGTAAACAATGGTGGAGAGTTATTGATTGTAACCCTTGAGATTTGAAGTTGTGTGAGGTGTGAGATTTACTGGACAAAATATAAGATTCTTTCCAAGAGAATTTTCTAAACAAAATATGAGATAAACTCTGATGTAAAAGAGTCACTCTTTAGTTCAAGGATCTGGACATATAGTTAATTATCCGGTTTATTACACTTGTGCTTGATAACTCAATTAATCCCCGTGTCAACAGCAGGTTAATCGGAAGATAAATGTGGATTAAGAGAATTAAGAACATGATTTCGATGTCTTTCTAGAAGTTTACAAGAATTGTCAGTGCCGAGGCTTAACCCCATCTACAAACAAGCAAGTGTTTCTACAAGACATCCAATCATGACATTAATGTTCCATTTTCATTCTTTAATTGAAGCACAATAATGGTGAAGATTGAAGGGTAGTTATGAAGATCTAGTTGGGGTACTTGCCTTGAACCACTGAGTCTTTCTATACAAGAGTTATCTATGTTATAGAAAGAACTCCTGGTTATACAAAGTACCTTAGCTTTGCTAGATGCAATCAATCATTCAATAAGCATGGGGAATATAAAGCATTAAACATAATCGAAATTGCACAAATATAATGTCCGGATAATTTATACATGCCCTTCTCCTCTTACTAAAGAATGAATGAGAAACTACTCACTCTTCATGGCTTTGGTAAAGCTAGAAAAGTGAGTGATGCTTATTCCTCCAAGTAGAGGGATCACAAAGCAAAGTACACTAAACAGGGAGCCGATCTTCGACAAAGAATGAGTGAATCATGTTCCACCCTTCACGGCTTTGACGAAACTCTAGAAACGTGGAAGAGTTTCACTCCTCTAAGGGAAGAAAGAAGCTCAAGCAATGGAAGTGAATGATACACAAATTAAAAGTAGAAGAAAGATAGTCACTTTTGGAGGGTGATCCACAACCAAAGGTAAGCTATCTCCCTCTATGCATGTAAGTGAAAGCATAAGCATAAAACTACTTTTATAACAAGCTAAGAGATGTTGGACTAAAGCCAAACTAATCTCTAGAACAACTACTTCATACAAGGAAATGTAAGCTAATTCTACAATATGAGTGAGAGTCTAAGCTTCCATCAATCTCTCTACCTGGTCTCCTTAAGCTTTCCAACAATTGGAGTATTTATAGGCAAGGAGGAGGAGACAAGAAGGGGTGAAAGAATAGTGTATGTCGCCCAAGTCCAAGTGAAAAGCCAACTACTTTGCAGCCAGTCTGTGGAGAACGTTCGAACGTTGGAACGGTATCTGACGTTCGAATGTTGTATCTGTTTTTGCTTTATGGGCGTTCGAACGCTGTCTGGTGTTCGAACGTTTCTTCTGTCTTTGCTGTATTGGCGTTCGAACGTCAGATGGGACCTTTCCCTCTCACTCAAGTGGCCTGTGGTCTTCTGTGAAGTTCATTTCCACACTCTATGTAGTAGTCTGGTCCTCCATCAACTCAAGTGGACATTCGAACGTGAGTTGGCGTTCGAACGTGATACTCAAGTGCCTCAGAGCCTCATAGTCTTCCTTCTTGGCTGTAACTCGCCTTCTCTCAGCAGTCAGGTCTGCTCTCAGTTCAAGTGGACGTTCGAACGTGAGTTGGCGTTCGAACGCTCTTGCTGTGCTCCAAGCTTCTCCAATTTTGTGACCTAATGTGCTGATGTTACATTCAAGTGTGATACTTGTTGTTCTTGAGTTCTTGTTTACTTTAAGACCTGAAATGTCATCACCTAAACTCCCTCAAAGTACAATTAGTCTCAAAAAGGCACAGTAGAATGCTAATTTTAAGTACTAATCACACCCCCCAACCTAAATATTGCTAGTCTCTAGTAATACAATAATTGAAAATCTACTGATTAACCTTAATTAGTGTATAAATTAGGATGATTAAGTAATCAGTTTTGTAAGATAAAACAAGTAAATATTATGAATTATAGTTTGTGCTTAATTTACAGTTTTAAATATTTTATGTTTAAGTTACAGGGTCAAATGCAGAAATACTGAAGAATACAGGACCAATTTGCAAAGCTTGAAGTCACGAAGGACCAAGGTGCAATAAAGAAACTTGGACCAATAAGAAGCTGACAAGTGGCAGCCCAAGAAGACGACACCTAGCACCACTGCAAGACACCAACCTTCCGGAAGGTTGGGCTAGGTTGGGACCCTGACAAGTGGCATCTCCAGAAGAACGACACCTAGGACCCCTACTACAAGGCATAACCTTTTGGAAGGTTGGGAAAATGGTTGGGACCACCCTCCTTGGCCGAATACTCCTCCCCCTCTATAAATAGGGGTGCCTTGTTTAGCTTTCAAACAATTCCTTCCAAGCCTTCCAAACACCTCTCCAAGACCAATTCACCTTGCACTTGGCCGGCCACACCAAAGCCAAAGAGAGAAAGAAAAAAAGAAAGAAAGAGAAAGTCTTAGCCGGTCAGTGATACACTTTTATTGTTACTCTGTATTTCTACATTTCTATTGTATCTTTCTATTCGGATAGTTGAACTACCGCCACTTTTGTATCTTAAATGATAATAAAGGTGGTTGTGTTTCAATTGTTCCTTGTGAAAGAAGCTGTACAATTTACCGTTTAATTTTAGTTGTAATGATGAATAGTCACACTCCTTGTTTGTCTGTAGCAATGGAGCGTGAGTAGTCGTTTATACCCTTCAAACTAGGGTAAACATATGTATAATATTGGTTAGATTATGGAAATGCTACTGTTTTATTTATATGTTTATTTATATATGTATTATATGCTTAATGCATGATATAGTGATGTACGTAATTCTGGTGCTGTGCCTGGAATTATGTCATCAGTGTATCATAAGACCATCCAGTTAAAGATTCACGATGTTCCTACCGGTATGGCTTGTCCTCCATTGGAACGTTGAGGATTTTCTACTGATGTGTGGTACAAAACCTAAATGATCCTCATGAATGGCTTGTCCTTCTGGGTTATTAGGGTTTCTTTACTTACTATATATCTAACTATACTGACAGTCTAACAACCACGGTGTTCCTACCAGAATGACTTGTCTTCCACCGGAATGCTGAGGATGTTTAACTGGCATATATATATATATATATATATATATATATATATATATATATATATATATATATATGGACAGTCTAACAACCACGGTGTTCCTACTGGTATGGCTTGTCCTCCGATGGAATACTGAGCATGTTTAACTGGCATGCATATATATATATATATATATATATATATAGATCACAGATGACCTATTGGGTAATTCAAGTATTCCTCATGAATGACTTGTCCTTCTGGTTCACTTGAATTAGTTAATTGGTACGTCTATAACCAGCTTTCCTAAGAAGTTGTTGTGTTATGCTATATTATCACCAGTTAACCTAAGAAGTGGTTGTGTTATGGTTTAAATATGTATGTACTTGTTATCAAGAGATCAATTGAATAACTCAAGTATTCCTCATTAATGGCTTGTCCTTCTGGTTTGCTTGGGTTAATCAATTGACATGGATATAACCAGCTTTCCTAAGAAGTTGCTGCGTTATGATTTATTACTACCAGTTAGCCTAAGAAGCGGTTGTGTTATAGTTTATATACATTAGACCTGCCGATTGACTTTCCAGTAAAATGGAAGTTAATTGTTGTGAGGTAGCATTTCCAGTAATCAACCAATATAAAGCATACGGATCCCTAAACTTAAGGGTATCTTTTATATTGTTATCATTTCTACGCTTCACTTACGCATTTTATTATTTTCACACTTTATTTTCGCAGTGTATTTAAATTAAACTAGTTATCAATCTAAGCTCACATCACAAGCTATCAAACATCATACTACTTTAAACAACAACTTTACTGTTTTTATTTTTTTATTTTAAAATCTAAATTACTAAAACTCTTCGTGAGATCGATACTTAGACTTAAAACCGAGAAAAATACAATTTGACCACTTATACTTGGGTATATAATTAACATAATTCAGATCACAAAAAGTGGCGAATCATCTACTCCTAATGCCATTTTCGTAGGTCATCCGGTTGCATTTAGCGTATGCAACAAGCCGTTGAACCCCTAGGTTTACCCTAGCGGACGAGTGTTGTCTCGTGAGGGTTTCTAGTGAAGCTAACCACAAACTTCAGTCGAACAGATGTGTATGTGAGGTTGCTGATTAAAGTAAATTAGCATCATGGTCGTTGAGACACCCAACCCTCAATTTCGACTTATCTCTCGCACAATCCTCTTTCATTGGTATTTATTCTATGCAAAAATTAGCATCTGTTACATTGGTATTTGGAATTCCCTGTGTAGTAGGAATGATCATTCTTAGCAACAAGAATTGTTATATAACAAACACTCAATTTTACCACCTTCCATGGATAGCTTCGATTTCACAAACCTCTCGTAGAATGCTCTCAGCAAAAGTTTACTCCGATTATAGTGACTTGTCTCTCACGGGGCATGTGATCAGAGGGTGGCTAATCGAAAAATCACATGCACAATTAGGAAGGGAGTGAAGTTTAAGGAAACAAACTAATCATGTTTGGCATAATCTCATGAAAGAATATTGATGTAATTTAAAGAAATATTATTTACCATACCCCAGTTTTGGTTGACATCACATGCATGCAATAGACTTGAGATCAATTAGGGCTTTTTCATAGGTTGTAATGTGGCCAGATGTCAGTGGCTAACGAAATGACGTCAATAGTATTCAAAAGCTATCCTCTGTTTATGTAGTGTAGGACACCTCTTTCTAGTTTTTCGACATTTTGCCCAGAAATGATATTTCTTTCTTTCATTTTTCTCATTTTTCACTTTCTTGGCAATTTCCTTCCATTTTGCTTCTTTTCTGTTTCAATTGTTCACATCGATTTTTCTTGTCATTGAATAGTAGCCTTCATAACTTTTTCCCTCTTCCTTGCATTTCTGTATCATATTGATTTATAAGAGGGTGCAAGAAAATTAGATAGCAAAAGTATGTCAAGTATATTCTCTTGTGGCTTGGTAATCATACGGGCTATTTGGAAAAAGGTCGTTCATTAAAGGCTCAATCACGGTTAACTAGGGATATAATTTTGTAAAAGAAATGGCTTAAGGCTCAAAATTAAGTCAAAGATGGCCTAAGATCCTTTCTCGAGTATGCGCACATGTATGTGTCGTATGCGAAGGTTCCCTGTGGGATATGTCAATAGATCACTTTTAGTTGCGTCAATCAAAGCAAGGTTAATGAGATTATTCAAAAATTGTGAGTGAAAGACCTTACTTGAGTAAATGTTGATTGTCTCTCAAAAGTATAGCAAGGCTCAAAACTTACCATGGTATTCTTTGTCATCTCCACTGGTTATGTCAGGTTTTTCGTGGAATGTCGGTTATATACCGATTCCATTTTCGAGTCCGATCATTTTGTACCTTAAAAATAACAAATATCGCTGTACATTTGATAATTTAAGCATAGAGAGAATACCAGTTTTCCAAGAAATGTGGTTTTAAGTCTCGGTTGATATGTTGAGGTGTCAAACCGATCATGTGCTTAGTCACTTTAACAAACATTCTTAGCATCCACATCCGTTCCATCATATATCAATATTAAGCTAAATCTACATATGCATTTAAAACAGATAAAAGTGATAAATTGAACCATTCATTTCATCGAATATGATTTGTTCACATCAAAGATTCAATCTATCCACAAAAACTTCAACGACCCAAAAATAAACAAACTGTAAAACCCGGGTAAATTTGAACTTTTGTGAAAAAGGGCAAAATGGTAATTTGCCACTACGGTACAGGTTGCAAACCTGAATTTTTCTAGAGCTCGGATGATGAAACGGACCTCACCGTTGGATTCGTCTCGCGAAATCTAGTTACCCCGTCAAATTTCGTGGAATTTCGAGATAGTCGGATTTTTCACGTTTTACGAGACGGTCGGGCCTCGAGTGACCCAAAAACGAAATCTTAAATACAATTTTAAAGTTTGGGAAGTAAATGAAGGCAAGTTAAAATAAAAATATTTTGAACTGGGATCGGAGCGAAATTTAATCGTTTCGGGGCGAAAACGGACCCGGGAAAGAAGGGCCGTGTGGCACATTGTGGGCCAAGTATTTAGGGAGTATAAATAGGGGAGAAAATCTGATTTTCTCCCCATTTTTCTTCAGCCGTTCAACGTGAAAAGAAGAGAGGGAAAGAGCTAGGATTCTCCACCTTCTCTCTACGATCTACGGAGATTGAGAGGTCAAATCCACTCGAGCCAAGAGGGAAAGTTGTTCTCCTCGCCAAGGGCTACAAAACCATACCAAGGAGGTCGGGTTTGGGCAAGATTCCAAGGATGGGATTTTTGGGAGCTAGAGCTTTGGGCTTGAATCAGATCTTGAAAGCTTCCTACGGTCGTTCCTTACGCTTCAAGAGGTAGGGTTCCCTCATACTAAGGTTTATTCCAAGCCTAGTATGTTTTGTGGAATGGATAGATTGATAGAACTAAATATCACTTACCTATTGTTGTGAATTGGGTGAAATGGGTATTGAAATGGGTAGAGATAAATCCTAGCTTGGATTGGTAATTGGAAATTGTCAAATGTGATTCTAGAATTGGGTAGATGAAATGGACCCAATGTGATTCTTGTGTTATATGAGATTATGGGCATGTTATGTGTTTATATATATGTGCCTTGAGAATTTAAAGTGTTGATAGCATGATTATGTGATAACATGCTTGGAAAATTGTGTTATGAGAATTATATGCTTATGATATAATTTTGCCATGAAATATGTTAATATAGTTCATATGTCATTCATCACATATTGAACTTAGTATCATGTTGCAATGAGGCATTACATTGCATTATGCACGGGAACATCGCATATGTGGGTGTACGTGCATGCTTGTTGTTGTCAACACCACATTTGGTGGATGACGGGTGGGCTCGAGTGAGCTTGGTTGAAAACCTAGCCGAGTCGCACGGTTTGCATGGTTGATAGGGTTGGGGTTAGCAAGAAGGGCTAGAAGATCCCTCGGGTGCAAGGCCCAGTGATTAGGATACGCACTCCTTTGGCTCGACCCATTAAGTGTGTAGGTGTACGCAGAACCTTCGGTGGAAGTCCGTAAATTCCGTGTAGGTTGGGTGACCTTTGGTGTGAGTCCATGAACATCCACCCCTACAAAGACCCTGGATAAGTAAATGTCATCTGATGTGATCATAGGTGACGGGTTCATACACATTGGCACTTGCAAGTGTTGAGGAGTCGGGAAGGGCTCGAGATGATGTGCGTGAGTGAGTCTCATCTCATTTCATGGCATGATATGGTAGAGTCCAACATGGAATGCATATTCTAAATTGGAATGTTGAGAATTGTTGATTTGTGGCATGTGAACATTTCATATGCATATAGGTTGGGGAGTAGCCTCTTTAGGAGATACCCTATTGAGTGTGGCTCACCCTCGTGGGAAAAAAACATCTCAGGTGCGGGGTTTACACCGGCGGATGGCTCCCATTTCGAGCCCCAAGGATGAAGAAGGCCGAAATGTGGCTTTGTTCGAGTTTTTGTAAAACATTATGAAAACTTAGTTTTTGGTATGTAAAATTATGGAATTAAGTGTAATAGAGTTGCTTTTAACCTTGTATAGTATGAAAACTTTCATTATGCATGTGTTGGATGAGTTTGGAATGGAGTTGAATGGATTGGAAATGAAAAACAAAGGAAAAAGGCAAAAGTGGCAGAACCGTACCGGTACGCCCTCCAAAATTTTCTGAAATCTTAATATTGTTTGCCAAACTTTTGGGCTGTTGTTTCCTTCCTTTAAATGTTATGAATGGACTATAATGAGCTACCAATGGTGGTATGTTGGGCCTCGAATGGGTCAACTGATGAAAAGTAAATATACTCCATTTTTCTTTTATAATACCGGTTAAGGGTATGTTATTGATGTGGTGTCGGGTTGTGCGACAATCACGGATACTTCCGCGGGTTGATGGGTTATCAACGATGAATAAAGGACCCCTGGATTTTTGGGGTGTCACACAAACATCCACCAGAGAAGCGACAAATATCCACAACAAACTACAGATATCCACAAGAATCACAAACAAAAAGAAACTCCTCCACTGGAGAAACAACAAACTTTAAGTACAGAAATCCCCAAGAAACTATCAAAGAAGAAATCTCATCCAAAGAAGAAACAATAATCATAACCAAAATCAAGAACATAAATCAATCTCCTCCACCAAGTCCTCTATCTCCACTAGCTCCACCAGGTCCACCCCTCAGATAGCCAAGGATCTCCTCCTGATGTCCGAGAATCTTGTCTTGGTTGGCCTCGATGCCAAGCATAATCTCTCGTAGTGATCGGTGGGTGTTGGTGCCTGCGTCCTCCTGAGTTTGCATATGCTCTCTCTCTAACTCCCTCTCCTCCTCCGCATTGAGCTCATCCTGAACTTCGTCGACTCCTCGGGCAGGGGGCTCCTCCTGTCTCGCCACTAGGCCTCCACTATGCCCTTGGCTCCTTCGGAAGGAAGCCTTGTTTAGTGGCCTCATCAGTTTTTGGATCTCCATCTCTGGTCTCACACTTACCCCGTGATCTTTGCACATCTCAGTCACTAGGGTGCCAAATGGGAGCAAGTTCCTCTTCACATTGCACCCTTTTCTTTATTTTCATCAATATGAGGGAGGGGAGATCGATATTGTGGTCTTTCCCAAGAGCGTAGAGAAGACGGGCCATGTCGAGTAAAATTTCATTTTTCCTTCCTATCGGAGCAAAATTCGACACTGCAATCAAGTTTAACATTTTGTATTTGTCAGTGAGCTCCCCTTGTCTAAAAAATTTCTTTCTAGTCCGAGAAAAGTCGGACACACCCGTCAGCTCCTTCCCCACAACATTCATCACCACATTCTTTCTTGGGGGATAGGCGGGACTTGGTACCCGAGGCACCTCTTGCCTTATCCCTCAAATGTAATCTTCATCCACATCGAGGCACCTCTTGCCTTATCCCCCAAATGTAATCTTCATCCACATCGATGTGGATTCCCCTCACATAGCTTTTCAACACCCCATTGACGATCTCGGCATTGGAGTAAAACTCCCTCACCAAGTCTACTACGGCCTCTCCGCCGTTTTGCAAGTATAAAACCCAACCCCTCCTCTCCATCTCCGCAAAAATACCCAACTCAATAAAATCAGTTAACACCACATCACGCTCACAAACCACAACATGCTTTTGGTAGAAATTATCGTACCTGTCAGCTTTTAGAGCCGTAAAAAATCTAGTCTTGTCGTATCTTAGCGTAAGGGGGGGTCTCCCCTCTCTCACCTCGACTATTTCTTCCACGGAATTGGGTTCCTAGGTTGGTGGAATGCGCTTGGTAGGTAGCTTGACCCTTGGCATGGTGTTTTCGATTTTGAGTTTGTGAGGGTTTTGAAAATCTTGAGTTTTTTGGTGAAAATGGAGATTCTTGATGTGAAAATGGTCTTGGGAGGGTCGATTTGAGGTAAAAATAGGGAATGAGGAGTGTTTTGAGGGCTGGGTAACGAATAGTCAGCCTAGGGTTTGGAGTTTTTTCAAAGGTTTTGGGGTTTTTGAAATGGGGAAGACGATCCAGACTTTTATAGTCTGAGAAGTGACATTCGAACGTAGGTAACGTTCGAACGTGTATAGAAGGATTTTAAACAAATCGTTTGAACGTGGTTGTCGTTCGAACGTAGTGAGCTCCCAGTACTTTTGAGTTCTGTCAGAGACCAAAGTACTGTAAGTTCTCTTCGTTCGAACGGTCTGTTGGCGTTCGAACATTAATCTCATTCGAACGTTCTCATAGTGTTCGAACGAGCTGAGCTCCCAGTACTTTTTGGTTACATCAGGGACTTCATCAGAGGCTGAGTACTGCAAGCAGCTGATGTTCGAACGTCAATTGGCGTTCGAACCTTGAATCAAAAATAAAAAATTTATGTACTACACTATACACAATCAGAGAGGGCTAAACACACAATTTTAAATCAAAAACCTATGGCGTCTCAGGATAAGTCCCTACCCACGCTTCTGGTTGGTATTCTGGGACATTCCTTACTCGGCCTATATTTTCATTTCAGTCGAAAGAGTTTGTACAAGAAGATTTTTACACTTTTTACAAAAAAATCGGATCTTTGGCTTTCATCCCAACAAAAGTACAATTTCCTACAGAAAATAATCTAATCCGAGTCTCCCTTTGTGTATGTGTAGTTCGGACAACCAGTGACTCTCCCAATTTCCTCTCTCATAAACCGATTAAGCAAAGTACATGAATAGCATGGCGTATCAGGGTAATCCTTACTCAGCCCGTTCACTATCCAGTCTAATCGATCGAGTGCGCGACTGAAAATTGGTTCAGAACACTGGTTATATATTTTCTCATGAAAGACTCTGCCACACTGTTTACAAGCACCAAGTCTTTTGGCACAACGACGTTTAGCAAAGGTGATTATGCCATAGAGGGGTTTCGCTTGTTTTTCTTGGATTTCGGCCTTCCTTACCAATCTTGCTTTTCTCATGATCACAGTATGCACATCAGATTGGAAAAGTGAGTAGAACTCCTAGACTAAACCAAAAAAGTTTAACATCCATGCTTTCTAAACTTTAAGACTCACTATCTGATTCTTTAACGTCTGCCAGTCACAAAGACGATTGAAGCTGACTCACAGACATAATCATCAATTTATACAAAACAAGGTATATAATATGATCAGAAAAACAACAACAACAGCAGCAAAAAACAACAACAAAAATTTTAAAAATTTACGGGCACATGGTGGCAAATATGAACTGTAGTTCTCACCCTCCAACCTAAACAGAACATTGTCCCCAATGTTTCGAATTTACCAGTTTACGGATCTTGGAGCTGAGGTTGAAAGGTAGAGATCTGTTCATCTGCCAAAACCTACAAATAAAAATACACAAATTACTCATCTTTGCGCATATCTGGGTTTCGGGTAGGCTGAAAATCCTTGTGTATGAGTGCGAACAAAAGAAGAACACCCGTGAGCAAATATAAGATTAAAATGCAAAACATGAAGCAAAAGATTGTGTTTGTAGAATGTGTGGTCATGGGTTGTTTATCAGATAACAGAGAAAACGAAGAAGAAAATGAGGAAGAAGAAGGGATGGGGGGGCTAACAGCGGCTGCTAGGAAAAAGAGGAAAAAGAGGAAAAAGACGCCCCACTGAGTCGGGTTGGGTTGGATATTTCCTGACCCGATCCAATTGAGTGTCGGCAAGCACGAAGCTCGGAGGAGTATTCTGGTTCCATAGAAAGAATGGTTTTCACATTTTTAACAAAATTCTCCAAAAATGGTTTCAACCGCTGACCATTAACATTAAAGATATTACCGTTCGAGGGGTTTTCCACTTCAACTGCTCCATGTCCAAACACATTTTTGACAATGTAAGGCCCAGTCCATCTTGACTTCAATTTACCAGGAAAGAGGCGGAGTCTTGAATTAAATAACAGGACTTTTTGAGAAGGCTCAAAATATTTCCGCACAATGTTTTTGTCATGAAAAATTTTCATCCTGGTTTGAGCAATCTTAGCATTCTCATATGCTTCATTTCTCAATTCCCCCAATTCATTTATCTGAAGTTTCCTTGCTAGTCCAGCCTTGTCCAGGTTAAAATTCATTGCTTTAATGGCCCAATATGCCCTATGTTCCAATTCCATAGGTAGGTGACACGGCTTTCCATAGACTAATCGATAAGGAGACATGCCCAAAATTGTTTTAAAAGCAGTGCGGTAATGCCCAGAGTGCATCAGTTAGTCTTAACGACCAATCTTTGCGGTCTGGATTCACCATTTTTTCTAAAATTAATTTGATCTCCCGATTAGCTAGTTCAGCCTGTCCACTAGTCTGTGGGTGATAAGGGGTTACAATTTTGTGAAAGATCAAGCATTTTTTCATCAAATTCCAGAAGGGACGATTGCAAAAATGAGCACCCCCATCACTTATGATTGATTTCAGAATTCCAAATCGGGACAAAATATTTTCTTTTAAAAACTTGATCACTGTTCGGTGCTCATTGTTTCGGCATGTAATTGCTTCAACTCATTTGGATACATAGTGTACAGCCACTAAAATGTATAGATAGCCAAATGAAGGGGGAAACGGTCCCATAAAATCGATGCCCCAACAGTCAAAATTTTCAATTACCAGAATGGGGTTTAAGGGCATCATGTTTCTTTTAGAAATGCTTCCCAACCTTTGGCATCTATCGCAAGTTAAACAAAAGGCATAGACATCTTTGAAAAGTGGGGGCCAGTAAAATTCACACTGTAATATTTTTGCAGCGGTTTTTCTTGATGAAAAATGGCCACTGCATGCTTCAGAATGACAAAATTTTATTACCTGGCTGCTTTCATGAGCGGGGATGCAACATCTTATGATTTGATCCTTACAGTACTTGAATACGTAGAGATCCTCCCAAAAGAAGTTACGAACCTCCCTCAGAAATTTCTTTTTGTCCATCATGGTAAAGGACGGGGGGAACGTACCAGTAGCAAGGAAGTTAGCAATATCTGCGTACCATGATGTCTTATCAATCATGAACAGTTGTTCATCGGGGAATTTCTCATTAATTGGGAGTCCATCTTCACGAAATTCATATGTTAATCTGGACAAATGATCTGCCACCACATTCTCGACACCTTTCTTGTCTTTGATGACAAGATCAAACTCTTGGAGCAAGAGTATCCATCTCAAGAGTCTTGGCTTGGCATCCTTCTTTGTGAGCAAGAATTTGAGGGCTGCATGGTCAGTGAATACAGTAACAGAAGAACCAACAAGATAAGAACAAAATTTTTCCAAAGCAAAAACTACAGCAAGCAATTCTTTTTCAGTTGTTGAATAATTCTTTTGAGCATCATTCAAAGTTTTGCTTGCATAGTAAATCACATGGGGTTTCTTATATTTCCTTTGTCCCAATACAGCACCTACAACATAATCACTTGCATCACACATTAGTTCAAAGGGTAGAGTTCAGTCAGGGGGTTGCATTATTGGAGCAGAAATTAACATACCTTTAAGCTTTTCAAAAGCTTTCTGGCATGCTTCATTCCACAAAAATATTACGTCCTAACTCAGAAGATGACACTTGGGTTTGGCTATGGTACTGAAATCTTTAATGAATCTTCTATAAAAACCTGCATGCCCTTGGAATGATCGGACATCCTTTACAGTCTTAGGGGCAGGCAAATTTCCAATCAGATCTATTTTTGCCTTGTCAACTTTTATGCCCTCAGACGACACAATGTGACCAAGGACAGTGCCTTGCGTTACCATGAAATGGCATTTTTTCTAATTTAGCACTAGATTGGCTTCCTTACATCTGATTAGCACCTTTTCTCGGTTGGGCAGACACAAATCAAATGAGTCACCATAAACAGAGAAGTCATCCATGAATACTTCCAAAAATATTTCAACCATGTCACTGAACAAGCTTAGCATACATCTTTGGAATGTTGCAGGAGAGTTACAAAGTCCAAATGGCATTCTTTTGAATGCAAAAGTGCCAAAGGGGCATGTGAATGTTGTTTTCTCCTGATCATCTAGTACTATCTCAATTTGATTGTATCCAGAATACCCATCTAGAAAATAGTAGAATATGTGGCCTGCAATTCACTCTAGGACTTGGTCAAGAAATGGAAGAGGAAAAGGATATTTTCTAGTGACCAAATTGAGTTTTCGATAGTCAATACACATTCACCATCCTGTGATGACTCGAGTTGGTACTAGTTCATTTGCATCATTTTTTACCACTGTGACCCCAGACTTTTTGGGCACAACTTGGGTTGGACTAACCCACTTACTATCAGAGATGGGGAAGATTATCCCTGCATCTAAGAGCTTGAGTACCTTAGTTCTCACAACTTCCTTCATGTGAGGGTTTAGTCGTCGCTGCATTTGACGAGAGGGTTTTGAACCTTCTTCAAGGTATATAACATGATTACAATTAACGGACTTATACCTTTCAAGTCAGCGATGGTCCACCCAATGGTGCTTTTATGGCTTTGAAGAACTTCAATCAGTTTAGACTCTTATAAGTCTGTGAGCTTAGATGAAATTACCACTGGGTATGACTCGTCCTCTCCTAAGAATGCATATTTGAGATCAGATGGGAGAGGTTTCAATTCAGGCTTTGGTGGCCTGATACTTGATGAGAGTGGCTTTGTTCCACTTGGTGAAATCTCTTCGAATTTGGGGGCCCATGTCTCAACAGCATGAGTAGGACAACTTTGTGGATTTGGGCTATCATCTATTGTTTCAGATGAGATGAACTCTAGCAGAGAAGATTCAGTAGGGTTCTCACAGAATGTGTCATTCAGATGTTCCTGTATCAAAGATTCAATGGAGTTTATTTCCCCTTCTTCATTGTCTTCTTCTGGATGCTTAGCAATATTGAAAATGTTCAGTTTGAGAGTCATATTCCCAAAATTTAATTTCATGACTCCATTCCTGCAATTGATTAGTGCATTGGAAGTTGCTAGGAAAGGTCGACCAAGAATGACAGGAATTTGGTTCTCCGAATGTATTGCTGGCTGAGTATCCAAAACAATGAAGTCAACAGGGAAGACAAAGTTATCCACTTGGACAAGTACATCTTCAACAATGCCTCTAGGGGTTTTGACAGATCTGTCGGGCAACTGGAGTCTGACACAAGTGGGTTTGAGTTCACTCAGACCCAATTGCTGGTAGACAGAGTAGGGTAGCAAATTAACACTGGCTCCAAGGTCTAACAATGCTTATTCAATTCGGAAGTTTCCAATGACACACGACACAGTCGGATACCCTGGGACTTTGTATTTTGGAAGGATTTTGTGTTGAAGAAGGGCACTGGCTTGTTCTGTTAGGAAGGCTCTTTTTTGGACATTCTGGCTTGTTTTGACTGTGCACAAGTCTTTTAGAAACTTGGCATAAGACGGAACTTGTTTGATTGTATCCAGAAGTGGGATGTTGATGTTTACTTGCTTAAAAAGCTCGTAAATTTCAGGCTAATTTTTCAACTTTTGTTTGGTTTTGAGTCTATGAGGAAAAGGAGCAGGAATGGAACACGAAGGCTCTCTTTCCTCAGAAGTATCTGGCTCTTGTTCAATCATAGGCTCAGGTTCAGTCTCAATTGGTTCAGGCTCAAATGATGAGTTGACCGGGATTGACTCAGGTTTTGGCTTTTGAATGAGCATGTCTCTGATGGTCTTGTCAATCACCTTGCCACTTCTTAGTGTAGTGACAACTTGGGCTTGGTCTTGTGGGTTTCCTGTGGTTAAAAGGTTCCCCACATGGAATTGGCCTTGTGGTTACTTTGGTTGGGCAGGGAACTTGCCCTTTTCGTGTGTGACCATGGATTGGGTCAACTTTTGGATGTGGCTTTTAAGATCCTCGAAAGATTGAGTGGTCTGGGTTTTGAAATTAGTGAAAGCCTGTGTGGAATTATTGTTATAGTTCATTTGGCTTTGCATGAACTGATTCAGTGTGTCCTCAAGGCTCCTCTTTTGTGGTGGTTGGTATGGTTGATATGCGGGAGGTCCTTGAGGTGGTGGGTATGAACCTTGTTGTTGGTTCATGGGCATTGGTTGTGTGTTCCTCCAACTGAAGTTCGGGTGGTTCCGCCACCCTAGATTGTATGTTTCAGAGTATGGGTTGGAGTAAGGCTTGTTGAAGTTGGAAACTACATTTGTTTGTTCCAACAAGACCTCTTTGAACACTGGGATGGTAGGACACTCTCCAGTAGGGTGTCTTGTTAGCGCACAGATTCCACACACTTGTTCTGTGGAAGAGCTAACATCAACTTGATGGACCTTCTTCATCTCTAAAGCTTCAAGCTTTCGAGACAACGTAGACATTTTTGCTCTCAGGTCATCATCATCTCTCAAGACATACTTACCTCCTTGGGAAGTAGATGGTCTGGCTTCTACAGTGGTAGGAGAGGCTAAGTCCCACATCTGAGAACTGTCAGATATGGTGTCAAAAAAAATGAATGCCTCCTCCGGAATTTTTCCCATAAATTCTCCTTGAGCTATCATTTCGACAAACTGATGTAGTCTAGAGGGTAAGGAATCATAGAAAAATCCTACCAAAGTCCAATTCTCAAAAGCGTGATGTGGGCAGGATTGGAGTAGATCTTTGAATATTTCCCAACTTTGGTAAAAAGTTTCTCCTTCTTTAACCGCAAAATTCATGATTTACCTTTTTAGTGCATTTGTGCGGGATAGAGGAAAAAACTTTCTGAAAAATTCATTTTGCAATGCATGCCAGTTAGGTATTGAAAGAGCTTTTAGAGAATTTAGCCATTGTTTATCTTTATCCCTTAAAGAGAAGGGAAAAAGTTTCATTTTGGCTAGTTCAGAATTGTCTTGAAATATTCCACACACTGCCTCAAAATCTTTTATATGCAGATATGAATTTTCTGCATCCAATCCATGAAACACGGGTAATAACTAAACTGTCCCCCGCTTTACAGTAAAGAGGGGCGCATTTTCAGGGAATACAAAACAAGAGGGGACACTATTTCTTGTGGGATTTAAGTAATCCCGCAAAGTTCGAATGTTAGGCACTTCCTCCTCTCTCATAGGGACTTCTCCGTTTCTCTTATTATTTGACATATTACTCTCACAAGAGTCTGCTACTGATCTAGGTGAATTTGAGTCAGGCTGATTCACAGACTCACAAGATTCTACCGGCAAATTTGATAGTGAGGAGTGCCCTCAAACATAAAGAAAATAAAAAATAGTTATTCACAGTAAACCAAAAAATATATACAAAAATGAAGGTATTTTTACCTTTTACCTTAAAACACCTTTATAGTTCCCCGACAACGGCGCCAAAAACTTGACTTGATCCGAAATGTGTACACCCAAGTGCAGGCGGTCAAGCTGTAGTAATAATCCGGTTTGAGTCCAGAGTCGAATCCACAAAGAACTCTTCTTGGTGTTTTGGGGTAAGCAGTGATGGAGACCTATTAACTGCAACCCTTGAGATTTGAATTTGTGTGAGGTGTGAGATTTCCTGGACAGAATATAAGATTCTTTCCAAGAGAATTTTCTAAACAAAATATGAGATAAACTCTAATGTAAAAGAGTCACTCTTTAGTTCAAGGATCTTGACATGTAGTTAATTATCCGGTTTATTACACTTGTGCTTGATAACTCAATTAATCCCCGTGTCAACAGCAGGTTAAACGGAAGATAAAGGTGGATTAAGAGAATTAAGAACATGATTCCGATGTCTTTCTAGAAGTTTACAAGAATTGTCTGTGTCGAGACTTAACCCGTCTACAAACAAGCAAGTGTTTCTACAAGACATCCAATCATGACATTAATGTTCCATTTCCATTGATTCGCACTTTTTAGTGTGTCTGAATTATATTATTATTTTACACCCAAGTATAAGTGGTCAAATTGTAGTTTTCTCGGTTTTTAAGTTCAAGTATCGATCCCATAGAGAGTTTTAGTAATTAGAGGTTAAATATAAAATAAAAACAATAAAATAAAAATAAAGCTATAAAGAGGTTGTTTGGAGTAGTTTGATGTTTGAGAGCTTGTGGTGTGAGCTTAGTCTGTTCGAGTAACTTACTTTAAGTAAAAGATGGCATTAAATTGCAATAATAATGAAATGCGTCAGTAAAACAGATTAATGACAGAAATATAAAAGATATCCTTCAGTTCAAGGATCCCACATGCGCTATATTGATCATACTATGGAATTGCTACCTTACAACAATTAACTTCCACTTTACTGGAAAGCTAACCGGCAGGTCTGATGTATATAAAATATAGCACAGCTGCTTCTTAGGCTACACTGGTAGTAATATATAGCACATCTGCTTCTTAGGCTACACTGGTAGTAATATATAGCACAGCTGCTTCTTAGGCTACACTGGTAGTAGATGTTCCAATTGACTAATCCAAGTAAAATCCGTAGGTGGTACAGACTATCTTCCGGTGACTTGTCAGGTCAACCGGTGGTAGTTAATCATAATACAACCGCTTCTTAGGCTAACTGTATTTAGATATGTCACCCAGAAAGTGAAGACACTTAAACGGCATACTTGAATTATTCAATAGGTTATCTTGTAATATATATATATATATATATATATATATAGATATATATATTGACAGTAGAATTTCCTCAGCGTTGCGGTGGAGGACTAGCCATACCGATAAGATCACCGGGGTCATTCTAGCAGGCAATATTATTATATATAGTAATACCAGGCGTCAGTGGAACTTCCTCAGCATTCCGGTGGAGGATTAACCATACCGGTAGGGACGCCGGGGTCATTCTAGCTGGCCCGTCTCATATATATAATAAACGTATCAATAAAACATCAGCAATTCCATAAACAGATCAATATTATACATGTGTTCCCCTCGAACCGGAGGATATACGGAACTACTCACGCTCCATTGCTATAGACAAGCAAGGAGAGCTAGCAGTTGTCATTACAACATAAAATAAAGTGCGGAATGTAAATGTCTTTCGCAGGGAACGATTGAAACACAACCACTCTTATATTCAATTAAGATAAAAAAGTGGCAGCAGTTCAACTATCCGAATGGAAAGATACAACGAAAATATAAAAGTACAGGACGTAGGACTGAAGTATAACACGGACCGGAGCGTGCGTTCTCTTTTCTTTTCTCTCTTTTTCTCTTTTTGGAGTTGCTTCAGAATTTCAGATTTCTCTCGTATTTCTCTCAGTTTCTTTCTCGGTTCCGGCCTTCTGAAGCTGAAGTGGAGAAGCCTATTTATAGGCGTGGGAAGGCAAGTGGGCAAGGAGATCAACTTGTGTCTGACAAGGGTGACCGTCCGGACGGCAGTCCCACCGTCTGGACGGTGGTGCTTTGCTGGAAAATCCACTTGCATGCATGCTGACTCTTCACGTATGGTTATTTACACTTTGGCCTCCAATGTTCCATTCTCTTGACATTGCTCCTGCATCTTGTGTTTATTCAGCATTTGTCCTGCAACTTTTAAATAAAATGTTACAACTAGTATCATTCCCGCACAAACCCTAATTCACTCTAAGTACTTATTTTTAGTGCGTTCATTATACTAATTCGAGTTTTTTGATTTTTTTAATTTACATATTAATTAGGTTAATCACACCCCCTAACTTAGACTTTACTAGTCCCTAGTAAAATAAAAAAAATATAATAAAAATAGGGGTAAAATCATTTTCGTAGATTTTTTCACGATTGCATTTAGCATATGCAATAAGCCGTTAAACCCCTAGGTGATCCCTAGTGGACGAGTTGTGTCTTGTGAAGGTTTTCAGTGAAGCTACCTACAAACTTCAGTAATTAGGAATGCATATTTCATATTTTTCACATGGTGGATTAGAATGATATTTCTTCTGTCTTGCTAGAATACTTCCTTTTCTGATCACCTTGAGAAAAACATATGTTGGGTGTAGTATTATCTATATATTTTAATGAAAACTTGTGTGTGTGTGTAGTGATGTTTTTATTTTCAGAAATCACTTGAAAAATATTACCCTCTTTCGTGGTAGTCTTGATGTCAATCCTTCCCTGGAATACACTCAGTAAGAATAGCACACATGTTATAGTGACTGTTCTCACAATTTTACATGTGATTGGAATATTGATAACAAAACAAATTATTTCACATGTAATAGAAAGGAGCGGTTATTTTAAATGGACTGGAAATTGACATAATCTCATGAAAGAATATTAACACTGTATTAAATATATTATTAACATTTTCCTTTTTAGATTACTAGAATGGATGCAAATATATGATTTCTGGAATCAAAAAGGACTTTATTAAGGTTGTAACGTGGTCAGGGGTCGGGGTGTAAGAACTGACGTCGGTGGGATTCAAATGTTATCGTTTAACATTGTGGCACACCTCAGTTTATTTTTCTTATGACTTTGCAGGTTATTTTTATTTTTCTCTTTTTTCACTTTCTTGGCTATTTTCTTTCTTCTTCTTTTTTCTCTCTTTTTTTTTTTTTTTTTTTTTGTTTTCTTTTCTAGACTTTTCTTTCGAGCCAGGATTTTCTTTTCTCCCTTTTCTTTGCTTTTTTGCTTTTTCCTGCTTTTCTGTATCCTGCTGCTTAAATCGAGGGTGCAAGAAAATTAGATAGCAAGGGTAGGTGTATTATATTTTTATGTGGCTCGGGTGTTTCTTAGGGTTTAAGAAAAGACTATTATTTTCTTTCAGGCTCAATCACGGCTGACTAGGGATAATTTTGTAAAAGAAATGGTTTAGGCTCAAGATTAATGAAACATGGCCTAAGATCATTTTCCAGAAATCCTATATTTGTATTCTTTCTAGAGAAATAATTAAGGGCAATGTACATAATATATTTCAATACATGTTAATCAAAACAATATAATGAGATTATTCAAAGAAAAGTTACCGCTGAATCGAAGATTCGTAGTTGAGTAGATGTAGCATTTCTCTCCAAGAAGGAATGGCTCTAATTCTGCATTTGGTGTTTACATCTCCACTATATATAGAAAGAGTGTAATATTTTGCATGGTTTTCAAAAATAAAGACATCTATTTGTGCTTCTAAGGTTAAGTTCGGATAAAAATATTGAGATAACGTACAGCTAAAATATGAAAGTCTCATGAGATCAGATCGAGAGTATGTTTGCAAGGCATTAGAGTATAATCCTAATCTAACTGTGAATTGTATGAAATATGTTTCTTACTTTAGCAATGTATGCTCTCATTTTGACAAAAACAATTTAAACATATTTAAATTTAAAACATACTAGTTCAAACATATATAAGCAAAACTTAACTAAGTTCAAATCACACAAGCATAAAACATAAAACATAACTTCAAGTTTTAAGTGCAGAAATTTAAAGTGCATAAAATAAAAGGGTGAATGAAAGAAAGTAAAAATTTTTTTTTTTTATAAACTCTCCAGTCGATTTAAGAGTTAGAAGATTCTCCTCTGGAATGGTCTTGAAGATCTTCTTGTTCGTTGTCTTCGATTCATTTTTTTTGACTGGTTCTTGGTTTGTAATTGCAGGTTATTTCTTTGATGTTCTACACTGGTGTTCTTTTTCCTGTCAATTCCTGCAATTTACAACATTAAATATTATTTTATTTTACAAAATTTTACTAACCACTCTTTTTTTTTTTTCAAGACTGTGGTGTTTTTATTTTATTATTTCTTATTTCTTATTTACGGATTTCCTATTTAATCTAATAGCTATTTATATTTATTTACAACTATACACATATTCCCAAAAAACTATACATTTCATCGATCATATGTAGTCTGTATCAGAACTATCTGGTTCAGTAACATTAGTGACACGGTTAATTTCAGATCTCACGTATCTGTTTAGCATCGGGCCGGAGTAGGATGGCGCCTCAGGGTAATCCTTGCTCTGCCCATCCCTAATCCACCGTAAACGATTTAACGATCGACCTGAAATTGGTTCCGCACACTTATTATACTGTCTCAGATGTTTAGTACGACCACATTTTACACAAGCACAGAGACGATTTGCTCTTTGATGTTTAGCATATGTGCTTTTTCCATATAGGGGTCGTGCTTGGCTTTCAAAGATTTCTAAATTTCGAACATATTTAGTTTTTTTTTTTTTTTGCATGATCAATGTATGTATATCTTTTAGAAAGTGACGTAATAAAATTAAAATCAACCAAAATAGTTTTACATCCATACTGTATATTCTTGGTTTTGTTTAATATAAGATAAAAGACTCTCTATCCGGTTCTTTAACGTCTGCCAGTCACAAAGACGAACAAAATTTTTAAATCACGATTACTATTTTAAACTCATAAAGTAAACTCACACGCCTATCTCCCCAACTTAATTTAAATATTATCCTCACTCTATAAGATGAAAGTAGAAAATTGCTATTTAGGTCTTGCAGCGAGAGATATTTATAGTATAAGATTCTAATATAAAAGACAAATAAAGAAACTATACAAAAGACATAAAAACATAAAACAAAGAAAATTCTAACTACTATATACAAGAAGTGCATAAAGGATAGATCAATCAGGCTTGAGTTCCCAAGTAGATTTTCTTACATTCCCTGATACTTTCGGCGAAGAATTTAACAAATCAGCATAAAATTGTACCTCAGGATTTCCATTATCAACAATATAATTAATTAAACAGACTTGTAGAGGTTCATAATAAGAAGAGGTGTTAATTTTCTCCTCTACAATCTTATCAATTTCATTTTTTCCTGAAAAAACATATTTTAAATTGGATGGAAGAGGTTTTACTTCTGGCTTAAAAATTTTGACATTAGATTCCATAATTGTTGGGGACAATTCTTCATATTGTATATCTTTTACAGATGTAATTTCAGATTCAGTATCAGGTATTGATTCTAATGCAAATAACTCTTTTTCTAGAAAGTTCTTTTCAAAAAAACTTTGAGTTAATGTCTCAACACAATTTACTTCGTACGGTTCTTCTTCTTCTCTAGGTTGTTTTGTTCCTTTAAAAACATTTAATTCCAAAGTCATGTTTCCAAATGAAAGTTTCATGACTCCGTTCCTACAGTTAATCAATGCATTTGATGTAGCTAGGAATGGTCGACCTAAAATAAGAGGTATGTATTGAGATGCATACATCTGACAACTTGGTTCCGTGTCTATAACAATAAAATCTGCTGGAAAATAGAATTGATCCACTTGGACAATAACATCTTCCACAATTCCTCTTGGAATTTTCACTGATCAGTCTGCTAATTGTAATTTAATATTGGAAGGTTTTAATTCACTTAGTCCTAGTTGTGTATAGACTGAATATGGCATCAAATTACAACTGGATCCAAGATCTAACAGAGCTTGTTCAATTTGAAAATTTCCAATAAGACATGAAACTGTAGGACTACCCGGATCTTTGTACTTAAGAAGTGTATCATGTTGTATTATTGTACTAACTTGCTCAGTTGCAAATGCTTTCTTTGGTACATTAGTTCTTCTTTTTATTGTGCAAAGATCTTTTAGGAATTTAGCATAAACTGGAACTCTTTTTATTGCATCTAATAATGGAATATTGATCTTTACCTGTTTAAATAGCTCGAGAATATCAGATTGATCTTTTTCAGTTTGAAGTTGCTTGACTCTTTGAGGGAAAGGTAAAGGGATAGGACATGGCGGATCTTTTTCATTTTGTACTCCTGGTTGCTTTTTGATTAAAGGTTCAGATTCAAGTGGTTCGTTTACAGGAATTGACTCACGTATTTTCTTTGAAATCTTAGGTTTGATGGTTTTATCAATTACCTTACCACTTCTTAGTGTTGTAATTGCCTGTACTTGATTTGACGAAGATTCAGAGGATGCAGAATTAACATGACTCTGACTTTGTGGAGGTTTAGGTTGAGAAGGAAACTTTCCTTTCTCTGACGTACTCAAGGACTGGGTCAACTTAGCAAGATGACTCTTAATATCTTCAATACTCTGGGAAGTTTGAGCTTTAAAATCATTAAAAACTTGAGTTGTTTGGTTATTAAAACTCATTTGACTTTGAATAAATTGATTCATAGTGTCTTCCAGAGTTCTTCTTTGAGGAGGTTGATAAGGTTGGTACTGTTGTTGATTTTGTGGCTGTGGTGGACCTTGTGTTTGATTTGTAGGTTGTGTATTTCTCCAACTAAAATTCGGATGATTTCTCCATCCTGGATTGTAAGTTTCAGAATATGGATTTGAATATGGTTTATTATAAGTTGGAACAGCATTAGATTGTTCTATCAAAACTTCTTTGAATGCAGGTATAGTTGGACATTCCCCAGCAGGATGTCCTGACAACGCACAAATTTCACACACTTGATCAGTAGAGGTTACAACAGATACTTGTTTAAGTTTTTTCATTTCTAAGGCTTCTAATTTTCGAGATAAATTAGCCATTTTAGCTCTTAAATCATCATCGTCTTTTAAAATATATTTTCTTCTTTCAGATGTAGATGGCTTATTTTCCACAATATTTGAAGAAGTCGAGTCCCACATCTGGGAACTCTCTGAAATAGTATCAAAAAATTGAAATGCTTCTTCTGGGTTTTTATTCATAAATTCTCCTTGAGCCATCATTTCGACAAATTGTCGCATTGCGGATGGAAGAGCATCATAGAAAAATCCGACTAAATTCCAGTTTTCAAAAGCATGATGTGGACAAGCTTGGAGAAGATCTTTAAATCTTTCCCAACATTGATAAAAAGTTTCACCTTCTTTCACAGAAAAATTCATTATTTTACGTCTTAATGCATTAGTACGATGCACAGGAAAAAACTTTTTAAAAAACTCAGTTTGTAAAGCTTGCCAATTTGTGATAGAATTTGCTCTTAAAGAGTTAAGCCATAGTTTAGCTTTGTCTTTTAACGAAAAAGAAAAAAGTTTTAATTTAATCATTTCAGAACTATCTTGCAAAGTTCCACAGACTTCTTCAAATTCTTTCATATGAACATAAGGATTTTCATCTTCCAAACCATGGAACTGTGGTAGTAGTTGTATTGTTCCTGGCTTGATATTAATATTTGGAGCGTCTGTTGGAAAAGCAAAACATGACGGAACATTAGTTCTAGTAGGATGTAAATATTCTCTTAATGGTCTAGTATTTTGAACTATTTCCTGTTCTCTAGCCTCTTCCTCCCTAGGTACGTTTTGAGCCATACTTAAGTTAAATGATTCTTGGGTAGATGCAGATGAAGAAGATGAGGAAGATGAAGGAGTTGACTGATTTACAGAACCTACTGATGAATGAACAGACATAGACTAAAAATAACAAACTATAAACATATATAACAAACAAACAAATAAATTTTTTTTTTATTTTTTATAAATATTATTTTAATTTTAATTTTATATTTTATATTTTATTTTATTTTATTTTATTTTATTTTTCAATTACCTTAACTCCCCGGCAACGGCGCCAAAAACTTGATTCGCACTTTTTAGTGTGTCTGAATTATATTATTATTTTACACCCAAGTATAAGTGGTCAAATTGTAGTTTTCTCGGTTTTTAAGTCCAAGTATCGATCCCACAGAGAGTTTTAGTAATTAGAGGTTAAATATAAAATAAAAACAATAAAATAAAAATAAAGCTATAAAGAGGTTGTTTGGAGTAGTTTGATGTTTGAGAGCTTGTGGTGTGAGCTTAGTCTGTTCGAGTAACTTACTTTAAGTAAAAGATGGCATTAAATTGCAATAATAATGAAATGCGTCAGTAAAGCAGATTAATGACAGAAATATAAAAGATATCCTTCAGTTCAAGGATCCCACATGCGTTATATTGATCATACTATGGAATTGCTACCTTACAACAATTAACTTCCATTTTACTGGAAAGCTAACCGGCAGGTCTGATGTATATAAAATATAGCACAGCTGCTTCTTAGGCTACACTGGTAGTAATATATAGCACATCTGCTTCTTAGGCTACACTGGTAGTAATATATAGCACAGCTGCTTCTTAGGCTACACTGGTAGTAGATGTTCCAATTGACTAATCCAAGTAAAATCCGTAGGTGGTACAGACTATCTTCCGGTGACTTGTCAGGTCAACCGGTGGTAGTTAATCATAATACAACCGCTTCTTAGGCTAACTGTATTTAGATATGTCACCCAGAAAGTGAAGACACTTAAACGGCATACTTGAATTATTCAATAGGTTATCTTGTAATATATATATATATTGACAGTAGAATTTCCTTAGCGTTGCGGTGGAGGACTAGCCATACCGATAAGATCACCGGGGTCATTCTAGCAGGCAATATTATTATATATAGTAATACCAGGCGTCAGTGGAACTTCCTCAGCATTCCGGTGGAGGATTAACCATACCGGTAGGAACGCCGGGGTCATTCTAGCTGGCCCGTCTCATATATATAATAAACGTATCAATAAAACATCAGCAATTCCATAAACAGATCAATATTATACATGTGTTCCCCTCGAACCGGAGGATATACGGAACTACTCACGCTCCATTGCTATAGACAAGCAAGGAGAGCTAGCAGTTGTCATTACAACATAAAATAAAGTGCGGAATGTAAATGTCTTTCGCAGGGAACGATTGAAACACAACCACTCTTATATTCAATTAAGATAAAAAAGTGGCAGCAGTTCAACTATCCGAATGGAAAGATACAACGAAAATATAAAAGTACAGGACGTAGGACTGAAGTATAACACGGACCGGAGCGTGCGTTCTCTTTTCTTTTCTCTCTTTTTCTCTTTTTGGAGTTGCTTCAGAATTTCAGATTTCTCTCGTATTTCTCTCAGTTTCTTTCTCGGTTCCGGCCTTCTGAAGCTGAAGTGGAGAAGCCTATTTATAGGCGTGGGAAGGCAAGTGGGCAAGGAGATCAACTTGTGTCTGACAAGGGTGACCGTCCGGACGGCAGTCCCACCGTCTGGACGGTGGTGCTTTGCTGGAAAATCCACTTGCATGCATGCTGACTCTTCACGTATGGTTATTTACACTTTGGCCTCCAATGTTCCATTCTCTTGACATTGCTCCTGCATCTTGTGTTTATTCAGCATTTGTCCTGCAACTTTTAAATAAAATGTTACAACTAGTATCATTCCCGCACAAACCCTAATTCACTCTAAGTACTTATTTTTAGTGCGTTCATTATACTAATTCGAGTTTTTTGATTTTTTTAATTTACATATTAATTAGGTTAATCACACCCCCTAACTTAGACTTTACTAGTCCCTAGTAAAATAAAAAAAATATAATAAAAATAGGGGTAAAATCATTTTCGTAGATTTTTTCACGATTGCATTTAGCATATGCAATAAGCCGTTAAACCCCTAGGTGATCCCTAGTGGACGAGTTGTGTCTTGTGAAGGTTTTCAGTGAAGCTACCTACAAACTTCAGTAATTAGGAATGCATATTTCATATTTTTCACATGGTGGATTAGAATGATATTTCTTCTGTCTTGCTAGAATACTTCCTTTTCTGATCACCTTGAGAAAAACATATGTTGGGTGTAGTATTATCTATATATTTTAATGAAAACTTGTGTGTGTGTGTAGTGATGTTTTTATTTTCAGAAATCACTTGAAAAATATTACCCTCTTTCGTGGTAGTCTTGATGTCAATCCTTCCCTGGAATACACTCAGTAAGAATAGCACACATGTTATAGTGACTGTTCTCACAATTTTACATGTGATTGGAATATTGATAACAAAACAAATTATTTCACATGTAATAGAAAGGAGCGGTTATTTTAAATGGACTGGAAATTGACATAATCTCATGAAAGAATATTAACACTGTATTAAATATATTATTAACATTTTCCTTTTTAGATTGCTAGAATGGATGCAAATATATGATTTCTGGAATCAAAAAGGACTTTATTAAGGTTGTAACGTGGTCAGGGGTCGGGGTGTAAGAACTGACGTCGGTGGGATTCAAATGTTATCGTTTAACATTGTGGCACACCTCAGTTTATTTTTCTTATGACTTTGCAGGTTATTTTTATTTTTCTCTTTTTTCACTTTCTTGGCTATTTTCTTTCTTCTTCTTTTTTCTCTCTTTTTTTTTTTTTTTTTTTTTGTTTTCTTTTCTAGACTTTTCTTTCGAGCCAGGATTTTCTTTTCTCCCTTTTCTTTGCTTTTTTGCTTTTTCCTGCTTTTCTGTATCCTGCTGCTTAAATCGAGGGTGCAAGAAAATTAGATAGCAAGGGTAGGTGTATTATATTTTTATGTGGCTCGGGTGTTTCTTAGGGTTTAAGAAAATACTATTATTTTCTTTCAGGCTCAATCACGGCTGACTAGGGATAATTTTGTAAAAGAAATGGTTTAGGCTCAAGATTAATGAAACATGGCCTAAGATCATTTTCCAGAAATCCTATATTTGTATTCTTTCTAGAGAAATAATTAAGGGCAATGTACATAATATATTTCAATACATGTTAATCAAAACAATATAATGAGATTATTCAAAGAAAAGTTACCGCTGAATCGAAGATTCGTAGTTGAGTAGATGTAGCATTTCTCTCCAAGAAGGAATGGCTCTAATTCTGCATTTGGTGTTTACATCTCCACTATATATAGAAAGAGTGTAATATTTTGCATGGTTTTCAAAAATAAAGACATCTATTTGTGCTTCTAAGGTTAAGTTCGGATAAAAATATTGAGATAACGTACAGCTAAAATATGAAAGTCTCATGAGATCAGATCGAGAGTATGTTTGCAAGGCATTAGAGTATAATCCTAATCTAACTGTGAATTGTATGAAATATGTTTCTTACTTTAGCAATGTATGCTCTCATTTTGACAAAAACAATTTAAACATATTTAAATTTAAAACATACTAGTTCAAACATATATAAGCAAAACTTAACTAAGTTCAAATCACACAAGCATAAAACATAAAACATAACTTCAAGTTTTAAGTGCAGAAATTTAAAGTGCATAAAATAAAAGGGTGAATGAAAGAAAGTAAAAATTTTTTTATAAATTGTCCGATACCAAAAGTCCGATACCCAACAAAGACACATGATTTTGTTTATAAATTGTCATTTGATGTGTGATGAGCACATAATATTGCATATTTGAAGGGCTCATTACATGCATTTTAACTCAACTTTTGCATTTAAGTACTTAGAGTTAGCCGAAATTATGAATAATGTTGATATTTTGATGTTGCAAGTTTTTATTGCTTAAATCATGTATTTTAGGACATTGAAACTATGTTGGATGTGTGGTGAAGGCATGGACACAATACATGAAGAATTGGAGGCTTAAAAGTGAAGAAATCAAGAAGGCATTGGTGCTTGGGAACAAGGGCACCAGCTGCAGCAACAATTGGAAGCACTGCCTCGGAATTCCTCCATTTTGACCATGATCTACTCAAAATTTGGAAACGTTCATAACATGAAAGTTGTAGATATGGGTGTCTTCTGTTTGATGTCAAAATTTCAGCCCAATCGAACGGTTAGATCAAGAGTTATGCCGATTCTACCGAAGGTGGTCCAGTGCAGAAAAACAGTACCGGTACCTAGTACCGGTACTCCGGACCTTCTGGTCGCGAAAACAGCCTGTAACTCAACTTTGAGGCTTGGGGGTCCCACCTACACTTCTCCCACGCCTATCCCAACATTTCCTTACACATTTGCAGGCCTCCTACACTCAAGTGGAAGACTTTGAAGGCCAATGCATTGATGGAGGATGGGAGAGAAGTGGGCTGCCAGGGCTATGATCTCCTAGCCTGTCAAGCCATCCATTCAGCCCTCTCTTGATGGGAGCTCGTACACACAGCTAGGGGGGAGCCTCTTGGACGTTTTGGCAAGTCTCCACACAGCATATATTGAACATTACAAGCTTGTATAGGAGTTGGCTACCTAAGCTTAGGAGTAGATGTAGAAAGCTCCAAGGTTGAAGATGATGAATAGTAATTTCATTTTTGCATTTTCTTCATCCATGTCATTGCTGTAAGCTACATTCCTCTTGTAATCTTCATTTCTTACATTGTAATCTCCTTTATTTCAAGTATATTGCAAGTTAATTACATGTTCTTCATTTCACCATTTATGCTTTCAAGTTCTTCATTTTTAGCTTAAAATGGGTATTGAATGTTTTTGTTCATAGCTTTAGATTTCTTGCTTCAAGTTTAGTTTCATGCTTTAAAGCTTCATTTCTATACAATGTCTTTCATTTACATTATGCTTGTCTTTCCTTTATGCATTTTTAATATGAGTAGCTAGGATTTAAGTTGGTTAATCCAAGGGAAAATTCCTCTTGGGAATACCATTTTCAACTCTTCTTCATTCCTCCCTTTAGAGTCAAATGGTTCGGTTTGACGGGGTTGAGAGTGGATGAGTTGGTGAGCCTTTGATATTCCGTAGGCCTAGTCACTGTTTATGCTTAGATACTCACCAATCTCGTCCCTACCTTCCTCCGAATCAATCGTTCATTCATGCTCAATCGGAGGAAGGCTTTGAGTTGATTTGGTATTCCCATTGGAATGAACCCTTTGGATTAGGCAACACTTGCTTTATTTGCATTTTCATTTACAAACCAAACACAAAACTCAAACAAAAGATTTTACATTTTCTCTTTTGTTCACCAAAATCACTTTCACACAACTCTCTTTCCTTCCCTGAGGAGACGACCTTGGAATACCACCAAGTAAAACACCGACACACGAAAGACTCCTTGCGATTGGGGAGCATTTTTGTGCATACACCGCATTTCATTTTCATCACATTTTGTTCATTCCACAATTCCATCCACCACCATTCCGTTGTTGCCTAATCTTTTGCATCATTCCGAGGGAGAGTGCATCATCCGGAGGGAGAGTGACACTCCCCCATTCCTATAAGCCATACACACATTGAGGGTGAGGGTGATGTTTAGAGGTTAGGAAACAACAACGTTTTCCAATCAATCAATGTGTAACGTCAATGACGGGGGCTTAGAAAGCCCAGTTTTCATACATGGCAATTGCATGTGTTAAGGGAGCCGTTGAAGGCTCCAGTAGATGTACATGAGTGGGTTTCATCTCATTTCATGGCATAGCATGGGATTCTTGTTATTGAATGCATATTCTTGATGGGAATGTTTTGAATGGTTGATTGTTGCATGTGAACATTTCATATGCATCTAGGTTGGGGAGTACCTTTTTTAGGAGATACACTATTGAGCGTGGCTCACCCTTCGTGGGAAAACATTTCAGGTGCGGGGTTCACATCGGCGAACGACTCCCAATTCGAGTCTCAAGGGTGAAGAAGGCCGACTTGTGGCTTTTATGACTCATTTTGTATAACTTTTGTGAAAATCCCATTTTGGCATGTAAATATAAAAGAATTGTAATCAAACTCATATTAACTGTTTTTAATGTAAATAAAAATTTTCCATGTAGTTATATGACTATGGATAAATGGACCCGGTGTGGTCAATGTTTACTCATAAATGGACCCGGTGTGGTCAATACTATATGATTGCACATGTTGTGTTTTAGGTAGAGCTCCCCGTACAAAGGAGACTCTGCCCGAATTTTGTTAAATTATGGATCCCGGTAAATGGGGCATAACGGCGTGATATCGAGTTACACGGTATCCATGGTGTTGTCCGAATTTGATATTGACAATTTACGTGCAAATATACATGATCAAAAAGTAATAAAGTGATAAGTAGAGTATCCTTCCCACGGAGAATTATTACTAATAACTTTCAAGTACTAACTTTATATCAACTCAATTTTATTTAAACAATTGGAATTGCACTATGGAATTACTAATTTAAAACTAAATCTAAACTTAATAATCAAGGGTTGAATTTACCGGATAAAAGAAGTTAAGATTACAACTTCCCCTAATGCTTCGTATAAATCTTTCCACTCTCTTTCCAGTTAATTGATCAAAATAAGTTGTTAACTGAGAACTCAAAATTATTTATTAAACCTCTTCTGATAGTTAGATAAAAATATCTCTCCCAATTAAATTACTATATTCAGATGTAAAATAAGTTGCAATAGATTCATTAAGTTCAAACTCTCATAAAATTTACACACGGCATATAGGTATATTCATATCCTATATACAAACCCAGTTATTCAATCCTAAGAAGAATCAACTAGACGCATGTCATCATATTCCGATCTAAACCTAGAATTCATCTCCCAATTTCATCTAGGTTATCAAATTAATTGTTGACTACACAATTATATATTAAGCACAAAATATGACAAACAACTCATATATGATCAATAAGAACTAGAAACGAGAGTAGATCAATTTAACTAAACATCAGGTTCCGTTGCAATTTTAATAAAAATTTAGTTCATAATGTAATTGAAAAACATGATTTTCAAATTAAACAACATCTCAGAAAATTAAGAAGTAAAAGTAAGAGAAAAGGAATGAAAACTTAGTTGCAATCTTCAATCTCTCTCCAGCCTTCAATCCCAATTTTCTTCGCGTCGCTTCCTTCGATTCTTGCCTTCAATTTTCTATCAATCCTTGGTCTTTTTTTCTCTTGTTAGCAGCCCCCAAAATCAGTATATCTCTTTCCAACTCAAACCCTAGCATATATGTAGCATTAGAGTCCAATTTCGGGTCAAAAACAAGTCAGAATTCGCGTCCAGAGCCAACACAAGCGCCTAGGCGCTGGGTAGGCGCTAGGTAGGCGCTACTTGGGTAGAATGTGGGCGCCTAAGCGCTGAAAAGGCGCTGTCGCCTTTTAAGCCTAAAGCTTCCCTTGTTGCTTAGCCTTCAAAAATCCAACACTTAGGCTCCAAATTGATCTTGTTTCCTTCCAAATGATCTTGTTTCCTTCCAAATGATGATCCCTACAAAATAACATCAAAACACACAAAACAAATAAAAAGGAACATAAAATATTTGAAAACTTGCAATTTCATCAAGCCGAAAATACTCAATTCATAGGTATAAAACTCACTCATCAAATACCCCCAAACTTAAATCTTTGCTTGTCCTCAAGCAAAATACTAAGAACACAAACTATAAAAATTAACTCTAACAACTACTCAAACAATGGATCAATATGAATCTAAATAATGGCCCCAAAAGTTACTACAAATAATAATTCACGGGAAATTTCAAAACAGTGCAAAGTCTATCAATTCAACATACTCCTTAATTTTACCTGCGCTCATGACCCTTTAAATACATGTACATATCTGAATTGTTCAAGATAGTCATCACCCAAATAAATTTACGTAATCAAATGCTTCATAGGAGATACTCAATATCAACTCTATGAACTTACGTTTCACATCAACCTGTGCTAATTAAGGCAAACATATAACTAGAAGGTATACATTTTTTTTTTCTTTTTCATTCATTCGGTGAGTGCATTTTATGCTCCATCTCACCTCCTATTGAATGAGTGCGTTTTACGCTCCATCTCGCCTTTTCTTGAATGAGTGCGTTTTACGCTCCATCTCGTTCCCAACATGTGCTTATGAGTGAGTGCGTTTTACGCTCCATCTCTACTCACCACATGCCCCTTTCTTTTGTCTTTTTTTTCTTCCTATTTTTTTTCTTTCTAACTCATGAAGGATCAAATCAAAATAATTTTCCAAAAACTTTTTTTTTTTTATACTAACCCATCATAACCAATATTTCCCTCAAACTTATATGAATGCCTAAATTTTACTTTGAATGATGCTTAAATAAATTTTCTAGAGTTTCAATGATATCTCCCACAAGCATTTAACCAAATAAATTCTCTAAATAATAAGTAACCAAACTGATGGGTATGTGCTCATGCATGAAAAGATCACAAACAGTGTAAAACCAACTAGTATGTTAAACTACAAACTCAACATGTTCATCAATTTCCCTTGAATTAAAAATTAATCTATTTCATCATTGGCCATGATCAAATTCACTCAATCCATTGCTGAAGTCATACTAAAACATGCAATGTAAATGCATACCTAATAATAATGCAAATGCAAACAAGAAAACACCCCCAAACTTAAACTAAACATTATCCTCAATGTATAAAGTAGGAAAAAAATTAAGACAGAGGAATTCCCTGAGACTTTGCTAGTTCACATCATCGTCAACGTCCTCGTCGTCCGCTGAGTCGGGAGTGTATTCGGGAAACATAGGTGGGTTGTTCTTGGCTCCTAGAAAGGCTTTGTGTGTGCTCCAACTTTATGTTCAATCCTTGGGACCTGCAAGCAATTGACATACCAATTGAAATGCACTAACTAACTAACTAACTAACTGCATTATTTCTTATAAAAAAACTAAATTAAAATAAAATGAAATAAAACTTAGAAACTAAAATTTGGGTTGCCTCCCAATTAGCGTTTGTTTTATAGTTTTCAGCCTGACTACTTCCTGTTTCATCCCGGGTTGACATGGGTAATTGAGGTTATTTCATGATGTGACGCCCCAAATTTCCGGGGGTCCTTTATTAACCGTTGACCATCCGTCAACCCGCGGAAATACTCGTGATAGTCGTATAACCCGACACCACGTCACTCACATGCTTTTAATCAGATTTACCATCCACAAGGTCAATTATACCTCCATTTATGTCCATTTATGTCATAGAAGCCAAAGAAAACAAAGCCCAAAAGCATGGCTAAGCATTTTGAAAATTTCAAGTTTTTGGAAAAACCTTCCGGAAGGTCGACATACACCTACCGGAAGGTCACTGAAGGAACTGTTACATGAAAAAGATCAATTTCAAGAACTTCCGGAAGGTCGACATCAGTAGCAAAAACCTTCCGGAAGGTCCATTCCAGTAGCCAAAACCTTCCGGAAGGTTCATTCCAGAAAACAAAACCTTCCGAAAGAACTCGGCAGTCAAAAAGAAACCCAAGGCAAAACCTTCCGGAAGGTCCACTCCAGTAGACAAGTCCTTCCGGTAGGTTTTACTCCAGTAGCTAAAATCTTCCGGAAGGTTCATTCCAGTGGGCAAAACCTTCCGGAAGGTATTAGCTGTGAGCAAGGCAAGCTGGGGTTTTTAGCAAAACCTTCCGGAAGGCCGACACACACCTTCCGGTAGGTTTTCAGACTGTGAGCATAAAAATGGATTCCTTTCCCCTCCAAACCATCCTTAAAGCTACCCCATACACTCCAAACTCATTCAATACATGTTTAATGAGATTTTCCATATAATACCCAACTCATACAATCTCTATTACAATTCATTCCATAATATATATACATCAAAATGGAATTTTGTTAAAGGTTTTACAAAACTTAAACTAAGGCCACAAGCCGGCCCCCTTCATGCTTGATGCTCTCCAAATGAGCCATCCGCCGGTGCAAAACCCACACCTGAAATGTTTTTCCCATAAAGGGTGAGCCACGCTCAATAGGGTATCTCCTAGAGAGGCTACTCCCCAACCTAAATGCATATGAAATGTCACATGCTATCAATCAACAATCCACAACAAGAATATATTCCATGTTGAAACATGTAATGTCATGCTATGAAATGAGGTGAGACTCACTCATGCACATCAACCAAGCCCTTCCCGGCTCCTCTACACATGCAAGTGCCAATGTGTACCAATCCGTCATTTATGTTCCACATCAAATGACATTTCATTCTAGGGTCTTTGTAAGGGGTGGATGTTCATGGACTCACACCAAAGGTCACCCAACCTACACGGAATTCATGGACTTCCACCAACGGTTCCGCGTACACCGACACACTTTATGGGCTCTTATACCAACGGAGTGCGTATCCAATCACCGGGTCTCTCACCCGAGGGATTTTCTAGCCCTTCTTGCTACCCCAACCCTATCAACATATAAACCATTCGACTCGTCTAGGTCATCGACCCATATTACCCGAGCTCACTCGTCATCCACCATGTGTGGTGAAGACAAATAACCATGCACACACACCTCCTAAAATGCGATGTTCCCGTGCATATGAAATGTGGTGCTCCATTGCAACACCAATACAATGGTCGATATGATATGAGTGACATATGAACATTCTCAACACATTTCCCATATTCCATGGCAAAATCATATCAAAATCATATAATTCCCATAATACAAATTCCAAGCATGTTATCAACATACTAAAATTTCATGGCATATATATAAACACATAACACGTCCACAATTTCATATAACACATGAATTTACATTGGGTTCATTTCACATATCCAATTCATAGAAATCACAATTAGTAACTTCTAAATATTCATCCAAGTTAGGATTTCCTTTACCCATTTCAATACCCAATTCACCCAATTTCACAACAATAGGCAAGAGACACATAGGCTATCATCCTACCCATTCCATAAAAACATTATAGGCTTGGAATAAACCTTAGTAGGAAGAAACCCTACCTCTTGAAGCGTGAGGAACGACCAAGGGAAGTTCCAAGACCCGATTCAAGCTAAAAACTCTCACTTCTCGAAAATCCCGTACCTTAATCTTCGGTAAAACTTGCGCTTTTTGGTATAGCCGCGTAGCCCTCGATGAGTAGAGCGACTTTAATTCTTGGCTTGCGTGGATTCGAGGTCCGTAGCGCCGTAGATCGTAGAGAGAAGGTGAGTTTTTCTCTCTTTTCTCCCTCTTTCTCTCTATCGGCTGAAACCGGCTGAACAATGGGGAAAAATCTAATTTTTCCCCCTATTTATATTTTAGAATACTTGGCCCACAATTCGCCACACGTCCTATTTAATTCCGGGTCCGTTTTAACCCCGAAACGATTAAATTTCGTCCCGATTTAAGTTTAAAATATTTTTATTTCACTTGTCTCTAATATTTCCCCAAACTTGGAAATTTTATAAAAAATTTCGTGTACGGGGTCACCCGGGGCCCGTTCGTCTCGTAAAACGCGAAAAATCCGACTATCTCGGAATTCCACGAAATTTGACGTGGTAACTAGATTTCGCGAGACGAATCCAACGATGAGGTCCGTTTCGTCATCCGAGTTCTAGAAAAATTCAGGTTTACAACCTGTACTGTAGTGGCAATTTACCGTTTTGCCATTTTTTCACAAAGGTTGAAATTTTCTCGGGTTTTACATTCTTCCCCCCTTAGAAGAATTTCGTCCCCGAAATTCATACACTCATGCACACACAATTACACGCATATGCAACAGTCATATAATACTAAATGACTATAAGAATGTACCTCCATCCTCAAATAAGAAAGGATAGTTGGCACGTATGGTGTCCTCACGCTCCCACGTTGCCTCCTCCACTCCTCGGTGCTGCCACAACACCTTCACTAGCCTCACGGTCTTGCCTCGCAAAACCTGCTCTCGGCTATCCATGACACGCACTGGTCCCTCCTCGAAGGTCCCATCCGCATCAACTATGAGCTCGCCCCAATCCACAACATGCGTCGGATCTGGAGTATACTTCCGGAGCATGGAGACATGGAATACGGCGTGAACACCCGATAAAGTTGGCGGTAACGCCAATCTGTAAGCCACAGTGCCAACTCTCTCAAGCACCTCAAAGGGCCCAATATACCTCGGCGACAGTTTTCCCCGCTTGCCGAATCTGATCACCCCTCTCTTAGGCATCACCTTTAAGAAGACGTGGTCTCCCACCTCAAATTCCAGAGGCCGCCGCCGCCTATCGGCGTAACTCTTCTGCCGGCTCTGAGCCGTGAGAAGACGCTTCCTTATCAGGTTCACCTTCTCCGAGGTGTCTCTAATCAAGTCTGGACCCGTAGAGGGTCTTTCCCCAACTTCAGTCCAACAAACCGGAGAACGACAAGGCCTCCCATAAAGCGCCTCATAGGGTGCCATCCGTATGCTCGCCTGATAACTGTTATTGTAGGCGAATTCCACTAAGGGCAAATGCTCTTCCCAGTTACCCTTGAGATCTAGGACGCATGCCCGTAGCATGTCCTCTAATGTCTGGATGGTCCTCTCCGACTGACCGTCCGTTTGGGGATGGTAGGCTGTGCTCATCCTCAACTGAGTCCCCATGGCTCGCTGGAAACTCTCCCAAAAGTGAGCCGTAAACCTGGGATCCCGATCTGATACTATAGACACGGGTACCCCATGCAACCGGACTATCTCCCTTATGTACAACCTGCAGAATTCCTCCAGAGTGAAGGTCATCCGCACCGCCAAAAAGTGTGCCGACTTCGTAAGCCGGTCCACTATCACCCACACCGCATCACGTCCCCGTGATGTCCGTGGCAAGTGGGTCACAAAGTCCATTGTGATGTGCTCCCACTTCCACTCAGCCACTTCCAAGGGCTGGAGCAACCCTGCTGGCCTCTGGTGCTCGGCTTTAATCTGCTGACATGTGAGGCATCTACTGACAAAGTCGCCAATTTGCCTCTTCATTCCGCTCCAGTAATACTGGCGACGAAGATCATGATACATCTTCGTGCCGCCTGGGTGCACCGCAAAACGAGAGCAATGGAACTCCCTGAGGATCTCCTCTCTCAGCTCCGCCGACTGGGGAACCACTACCCTTCCCCTAAACCGAAGACTGTCATCCGAGTGAATGGCCCAGCCCTCGTCACCAGTACCCGCCTGCACTCGGTCCCTGATGGATGATAACTCTGAGTCCTGTCTCTGTGACTCGATCACTCTGCTCAGTAGGGAAGGCGTAGCCACCAAACTCCCTAAAACACCCTGAGTCCGACCCCGATAATGCAGCCCAAATTGGCCCACGGCCTCAAGCATCCGCCACTCCCGGGAAGCCACACTAGCTAAGACACCCCGTGACTTTCGACTAAGTGCGTCAGCCACCACATTTGCCTTACCGGGGTGGTAATGCAAAGTGAAGTCATAGTCTTCTAGGTACTCCATCCACCTACGCTGCCTCATGTTGAGGTCCCGTTGAGTGAAGATGTACTTCAGACTTTTGTGGTCCGAAAACACTTCAAATCGTTCACCATACAAATAGTGGCGCCAAGCCTTTAAGGCAAAGACAACGGCCGCCAACTCCATGTCATGCGTGGGGTAATTCTGCTCGTGATTCTTCAACTGTCGAGAACCATAAGCCACCACTCTCCCGGACTGCATCAAGACACAACCCAGTCCGTCTTTAGAGGCATCGCAATATATCGTGTAGTTTTGTCCCCTTTCTGGGACAATCAAGATAGGAGCTGAAGTGAGTCTCCTCTTTAGTTCTTGGAATGCCTTCTCACACGAATCATTCCACTCGAACTTGACCTCCTTCCGGGTCAATCTAGTCATAGGTGCGGCTAGTCGGGAGAAGTCCTCGATGAACCTCCGGTAATACCCTGCCAATCCCAAGAAACTACGTATCTCGAAGACTGACCTTGGCCTCTCCCAGCTCATAACTGCCTCGACTTTCTCCGGATCAACTGATACCCCCGAAGCCGACACCACGTGTCCCAAAAATTTCACCTCCGTAAGCCAAAATTCACACTTGCTGAACTTGGCGTACAACTGGTGGTCCCTCAAGGTCTGGAGAACAATCCTTAAGTGACCCTCATGCTCCTCCTCTGTCTTGGAGTAGATCAGGATGTCATCAACAAACACGACGACAAACTGATCTAAATAGGGCTGGAACACCCTATGCATGAGATCCATAAATGCCGCCGGGGCATTCGTCAACCCAAATGGCATCACCGTGAACTCGAAATGCCCGTACCGCGTTCTGAACGCCGTCTTAGGGATATCTGACTCCCTAATCCTCAACTGATGGTAGCCCGTGCGGAGATCTATTTTTGAATAGACCCGCGCTCCCCTCAGCTGATCAAACAGATCATCGATCCTCGGCAAAGGGTACCTATTCTTGATGGTGACCCGGTTCAACTGCCGATAGTCTATACACAATCGAAGGGTCTTATCCTTCTTCTTGGCAAACAGCACCGGAGCGCCCCAAGGTGAGGTACTCGGTCTAATAAAGCCCTTGTCCAATAGTTCTTGTAATTGAACCTTGAGTTCTTGCAACTCAGCTGGCGCCATCCTATGTGGAGTCATAGAAATGGGTGAAGTACCCGGATGCAACTCAACGCTAAAGTCCACATCCCTATGGGGAGGTAATCCCGGTAACTCGTCCGGAAAAACGTCCTCATATTCACACACCACCCGAGGTAGACCCAATTCTTGTCTCGCCTCGTCCTCCAGGGTAAGGCTCGCAAGCCAACCCATCAATTGCCCATGCCATCGTGAATCATACACGACTTGAGGTAGAGCATCATGCTTTTCCCCCTGAAACTTGAAACAAACACCGTCCGGTGTATAGGCGGTGACCCTCTTCTTGTCACAATCAATAACGACCCGATACGCCGCCAACCAGTCCATCCCAAGGATGACATCGAATTCCGACATGTCCATAACCCTAAGGTCCACGGTGAGTAGAATCCCCGAGATCTCTAGCTCACAACCCCGACATATCTGATTCACACACACCCTAGCTCCTAGGGGTGAATTCACATATAACGGCTCCTCCAAGGTATCAACCTCTAAGCCCAAATCCCTCACACATGATGCAGAAATGAATGAATGTGATGCACCAGAATCAAATAACACTTTAGTCCATAGGCGAGAAAGTAGAAATGTACCCTGAATGACTGACTGGTCCACTGGCTCAGCCTGAGGTGTAATGGCGTAGACACGCCCCTGGGTCCCCGAAGTCCCGGCTTGCATGCCCTGTCCTCGGCCTCGACCCATGCCTTGGCCCATCTGGCCCGACTGCGGAGTCCCCGCTCGAAAGGTGGTAGGGGCCTGAGTAGCGCCCTGGAACTGATACTGGTTTCCCTGGCCCGTGGTGGGGTAGGGAGGAACAAGGCGTGTCTGCGACTGTCCCACTGATGACTGGGACTGAGGTGTCCCATAGCTCTGGGATCCTTGCCTCTGCGGACAATCCCGCTTCATATGCCCCGGTTGGTGGCAATGGAAACATGTCTTCTGGCCCGCCTGGTAGGTAGTCCTGAAGTTTCTCCCGCCTTGGGAAAGCTGACCTTGGCCTTGGCCTTGATAGCCGCGGCCCTGTCCTTGAGGAGCAGAGGTCCTCTGTTTCTTCCCCGAACTAGAAGAAGAGGATTGGCCCTCCTTCTTCTTATCCTTAGCACCCGCCTCACGGATGCTTCGAGCATCGTCCACCTCCCTCTCAATGGCCATAGCTGTCTCGACCATAGAGTCCAAGTCTTGCAGGCGGAGGCCCACAATCTTTCCCCGGATGGATAGCTTCAACCCATCCTCAAACCTTCTTACCTTGGCCATATCCGTGGCCACGTAATCATCAGCAAATCGGGCTAATTCAGTGAACTTAGCCACATACTCCATCACTGTCATTGACCCTTGCTTCAAATCTAGAAACTCGCGGGCCTTTGCATGTCGAACGGCCGTTGGGAAATATTTACCCATGAAGAGCTCCTTGAACTCTCCCCATGTCATGGCCTCTAAGTTCTTCGAGGCCGTCACCCAATCCCACCACAATTGGGCTTCTCCTTCTAGCTGGAATGCAGCTAGCCTTATCTTAGTAGCGTCTGAGGTGACCTCCATCGCCCCTAAGATCTTGTTGACTTGCCGGAACCAATGGTCGGCCACCATCGGGTCCGCCCCTCCCATGAAGACTGGAGGTTTGTGTGCTTTAAACTGTTGGAGGTTACTCGCGCCTCCATGTCCGGCATTTGCACTAGCTTGTGCAACAGTAGCCGCCATTAGGCCCATGGTTTCCGTAAACGCTCGTTGATCGAAGACCGGTGGTGGTTGGTTATTGTTCCGCCCACCGCCTCGACGTCCTCTTCTTCCACTTGCCATCTACACACAAGTCAAATGGCAATGGCACAACAACTTAGTATCCCTAGATAGGGATCAAAGTTAAAACGCTCAAATCTTTCTCATTGTCTCACTAGTAGAGCGTATGCCTCCAATAGTGGACCCTTTCGCTTTGAACCTTCCCGTTCATTTGCTTTCCCACTCCCAAGGTTAAGTTCTCTAACCCTAGTGTGTCCATTTCCATACACATTTTACCATGCATATAATACACATACCACATATCACATAACATGTAGCAATTTAAGCACATAACATGTAATGTACAATGAATGCAATGGTCTAAACCCATGCCCCATCAAGCCCTAGGTAAATCGCATACCTATGCTCTGATACCAAGCTGTGACGCCCCAAATTTCCGGGGGTCCTTTATTAACCGTTGACCATCCGTCAACCCGCGGAAATACTCGTGATAGTCGTATAACCCGACACCACGTCACTCACATGCTTTTAATCAGATTTACCATCCACAAGGTCAATTATACCTCCATTTATGTCCATTTATGTCATAGAAGCCAAAGAAAACAAAGCCCAAAAGCATGGCTAAGCATTTTGAAAATTTCAAGTTTTTGGAAAAACCTTCCGGAAGGTCGACATACACCTACCGGAAGGTCACTGAAGGAACTGTTACATGAAAAAGATCAATTTCAAGAACTTCCGGAAGGTCGACATCAGTAGCAAAAACCTTCCGGAAGGTCCATTCCAGTAGCCAAAACCTTCCGGAAGGTTCATTCCAGAAAACAAAACCTTCCGAAAGAACTCGGCAGTCAAAAAGAAACCCAAGGCAAAACCTTCCGGAAGGTCCACTCCAGTAGACAAGTCCTTCCGGTAGGTTTTACTCCAGTAGCTAAAATCTTCCGGAAGGTTCATTCCAGTGGGCAAAACCTTCCGGAAGGTATTAGCTGTGAGCAAGGCAAGCTGGGGTTTTTAGCAAAACCTTCCGGAAGGCCGACACACACCTTCCGGTAGGTTTTCAGACTGTGAGCATAAAAATGGATTCCTTTCCCCTCCAAACCATCCTTAAAGCTACCCCATACACTCCAAACTCATTCAATACATGTTTAATGAGATTTTCCATATAATACCCAACTCATACAATCTCTATTACAATTCATTCCATAATATATATACATCAAAATGGAATTTTGTTAAAGGTTTTACAAAACTTAAACTAAGGCCACAAGCCGGCCCCCTTCATGCTTGATGCTCTCCAAATGAGCCATCCGCCGGTGCAAAACCCACACCTGAAATGTTTTTCCCATAAAGGGTGAGCCACGCTCAATAGGGTATCTCCTAGAGAGGCTACTCCCCAACCTAAATGCATATGAAATGTCACATGCTATCAATCAACAATCCACAACAAGAATATATTCCATGTTGAAACATGTAATGTCATGCTATGAAATGAGGTGAGACTCACTCATGCACATCAACCAAGCCCTTCCCGGCTCCTCTACACATGCAAGTGCCAATGTGTACCAATCCGTCATTTATGTTCCACATCAAATGACATTTCATTCTAGGGTCTTTGTAAGGGGTGGATGTTCATGGACTCACACCAAAGGTCACCCAACCTACACGGAATTCATGGACTTCCACCAACGGTTCCGCGTACACCGACACACTTTATGGGCTCTTATACCAACGGAGTGCGTATCCAATCACCGGGTCTCTCACCCGAGGGATTTTCTAGCCCTTCTTGCTACCCCAACCCTATCAACATATAAACCATTCGACTCGTCTAGGTCATCGACCCATATTACCCGAGCTCACTCGTCATCCACCATGTGTGGTGAAGACAAATAACCATGCACACACACCTCCTAAAATGCGATGTTCCCGTGCATATGAAATGTGGTGCTCCATTGCAACACCAATACAATGGTCGATATGATATGAGTGACATATGAACATTCTCAACACATTTCCCATATTCCATGGCAAAATCATATCAAAATCATATAATTCCCATAATACAAATTCCAAGCATGTTATCAACATACTAAAATTTCATGGCATATATATAAACACATAACACGTCCACAATTTCATATAACACATGAATTTACATTGGGTTCATTTCACATATCCAATTCATAGAAATCACAATTAGTAACTTCTAAATATTCATCCAAGTTAGGATTTCCTTTACCCATTTCAATACCCAATTCACCCAATTTCACAACAATAGGCAAGAGACACATAGGCTATCATCCTACCCATTCCATAAAAACATTATAGGCTTGGAATAAACCTTAGTAGGAAGAAACCCTACCTCTTGAAGCGTGAGGAACGACCAAGGGAAGTTCCAAGACCCGATTCAAGCTAAAAACTCTCACTTCTCGAAAATCCCGTACCTTAATCTTCGGTAAAACTTGCGCTTTTTGGTATAGCCGCGTAGCCCTCGATGAGTAGAGCGACTTTAATTCTTGGCTTGCGTGGATTCGAGGTCCGTAGCGCCGTAGATCGTAGAGAGAAGGTGAGTTTTTCTCTCTTTTCTCCCTCTTTCTCTCTATCGGCTGAAACCGGCTGAACAATGGGGAAAAATCTAATTTTTCCCCCTATTTATATTTTAGAATACTTGGCCCACAATTCGCCACACGTCCTATTTAATTCCGGGTCCGTTTTAACCCCGAAACGATTAAATTTCGTCCCGATTTAAGTTTAAAATATTTTTATTTCACTTGTCTCTAATATTTCCCCAAACTTGGAAATTTTATAAAAAATTTCGTGTACGGGGTCACCCGGGGCCCGTTCGTCTCGTAAAACGCGAAAAATCCGACTATCTCGGAATTCCACGAAATTTGACGTGGTAACTAGATTTCGCGAGACGAATCCAACGGTGAGGTCCGTTTCGTCATCCGAGTTCTAGAAAAATTCAGGTTTACAACCTGTACTGTAGTGGCAATTTACCGTTTTGCCATTTTTTCACAAAGGTTGAAATTTTCTCGGGTTTTACACATGATCAATGTCGTCGCCACAATATTGCTTCAGTCTCTGCCCGCTCACCTTGAAAGTTCTTTTCGAATTGGCTTCCTTGACTTCAATCGCTCCATGTAGGAACACCTCCTCTTTATATAGCTTGGCATTTTTAAGGGAATCTGAAATATAACTTCCTACGAATACCTCATTCACTCCCTTGTCAACCACATCAATCCAAAAACATTTTTTCGCTTCCTCTGAAAATTTCATAACTAAAAATACATTGAATGTAACCTCTTGATCTTGGACTCGCATAGTTCGCTCACCTTTCTGTACATCGATAAGTGTTCTCCCCGTTGCTAAGAATTGTCGCCCAAGAATAATAGGTATTTCCCTATCCTCCTCACAATTTAAGACTATGAAATCAGTTGGAAAAATGAATTTATCCACTTTTACTAGAACGTCCTCCACTATGCCCCTTGGATAAGTGAGTGATCTATCTGCAAGCTGCAATGTAACATTAGTCGGCTTCGCTTCCTTCAAACCCAATTGCTGATAAATTGAGAGTGGCATCAAGTTGATACTAGCTCCCAAGTCACACAATGCTTTCCCAAAAAACTGGCTGCCTATTGTGCATGGAATTGTAAAGCTACTTGGATCTTTGAGTTTTGGTGGTAGCTTCTTTTGAAGAATAGCACTACACTCCTCCGTAAGTGCCACTGTCTCAAAATCACCTAGTTTTCTTTTCTTTGACAGAATTTCCTTCAAAAATTTCACATAGTTAGGCATTTTCTCCACTGCTTCTGTGAAAGGGGTATTTATTTGGAGTTTCTTAAACACTTCTGTTTCTGCAAACGTTGTGGAAACGACACGGAAGGCACAATAGGTCTCGGATTGCCTCCATTAGAATTTACAACTAGATCACATTCCTTCTTTTCATGTTCCACATTCCTGCTATCTTTTATTTCTTTACCCTCACTATCATCTCCATGTGATTGTCTTGGAGTTCCACCAACAACCTCAGGTAACTCTTTTTCGCTTCGTAATGTAATAGCATTGTAGTGCTCCTTACCTTCCCTCTTAGGATTGATCTCCGTATCACTAGGTAGAGTGCCTTGTGGTTGGTTGTTAATAGCATTAGCAAGCTGACCCATTTGATTTATCAGGTTTCGGATTGATACTTCCATACTATTCATCCTTGTCTCACTTTGTGCTATGTACCTAGAAAGCAGGTCCTCCAGATTTGACTTTTTTTCCTGCTGTGGTGGAGCTTGATTCTGAAAGCCTGGTGGGTATGATTGTCTTGGAGCAGAAGGTTGGGCTTGATTATTATTCCTAGAAAAGTTCGGATGAGTCCCCCAACCAATGTTATAATTGTTGGAATTATTGCTATATTGCTGCCTGTTGTGGTTACCAATGCTTTGTACTGATTCTGGACTAATTGCACATTGATTGCTCGGATAGTTCCCTGCACACAATTCACAGACAACTGCCACACTCTGAATAGGCTGCACCCCTAGAGCATCTAGCTTCTTTGACAATGTAGCAACCTGTGCAGCCAATGCAGTAACTGCATCAACTTCATAAATCTCTGCTACCTTTGGTTGATTGATCCTTGTAGAGGGTCACTGATAATTGTTGGCAGCCATCGTCTCCAATAACTCGTAGGCTTCATCAAAATTCTTCCCCATCAATGCCCCTCCTGCAGCTGCATCGATACTAGTTCGGGTAGCACTAAACAACCCGTTGTAGAACGTCTGAACTTGCAACCACTTAGGAATACCATGGTGAGGATATTTTCAGAGTAAATCTTTAAATCGCTCCCAAGCTTCATAGAGAGTCTCAGAATCATGCTGTGCGAATGAAGTGATGTCGTTCCTCGTCCTTGTAGTTTTAGCTGGTGGAAAGAATTTAGCTAAGAATTTTTGAGCTAAATCTGACCACGTAGTAATAGAAGCCAGTGACAATGAATGCAACCAACTCTTCGCCTTATCACAAAGTGAGAAAGGGAAAAGTCAGAGTCTAATTGCATCTTCAGAAACCCCATTGTATCTGAATGTGTCGCATATCTCCAGAAAACTCACCAAATGATCGTTTGGGTCATCGTTAGGCAAACTCCCAAACTGCACTGAATTCTGAATCATTTGAATGGTACCCGACTTGATCTCGAAATTGTTTGCTTGAATTGCGGGCCTTTGAATGCTCGATTGTATTTTCATCACAAGCGGCATAGCATAATCCCTTAACGATTTCTGTTCATCTTCAGCCATAGCTTCTTGGTTGTTTACTTCTTGACACTATTTTCGCAAGTTTCAGAGTCTTCTTTCGATTTTGTCTTCATACGGTAGTAGCTCCTGACCTGTAGACCGTGTTTGCATAAAAAATTTAAGAGTACTTGCGAAAGTAATTAAAACAAAAAATTATATAAGTTTAAACTAAGATCAAATTGATTGAAATTAATATTGAAATAATTACTAGAATAAATCCCCGGCAACGGCGCCAAAAACTTGTTGTCTGAATTTGATATTGACAATTTACGTGCAAGTTTATACGATCAACAAGTAATAAAGTGATAAGTAGAATATCGTTCCCACGGAGAATTATTACTAATAACTTTCAAGTACTAACTTTATATCAACTCAATTTTATTTAAACAATTGGAATTGCACTATGGAATTACTAATTTAAAACTAAATCTAAACTTAATAATCAAGGGTTGAATTTACCGGATAAAAGAAGTTAAGATTACAACTTCCCCTAATGCTTCGTATAAATCTTTCCACTCTCTTTCCAGTTAATTGATCAAAATAAGTTGTTAACTGAGAACTCAAAATTATTTATTAAACCTCTTCTGATAGTTAGATAAAAATATCTCTCCCAATTAAATTACTATATTCAGATGTAAAATAAGTTGCAATAGATTCATTAAGTTCAAACTCTCATAAAATTTACACACGGCATATAGGTATATTCATATCCTATATACAAACCCAGTTATTCAATCCTAAGAAGAATCAACTAGACGCATGTCATCATATTCCGATCTAAACCTAGAATTCATCTCCCAATTTCATCTAGGTTATCAAATTAATTGTTGACTACACAATTATATATTAAGCACAAAATATGACAAACAACTCATATATGATCAATAAGAACTAGAAACGAGAATAGATCAATTTAACTAAACATCAGGTTCCGTTGCAATTTTAATAAAAATTTAGTTCATAATGTAATTGAAAAACATGATTTTCAAATTAAACAACATCTCAGAAAATTAAGAAGTAAAAGTAAGAGAAAAGGAATGAAAACTTAGTTGCAATCTTCAATCTCTCTCCAGCCTTCAATCCCAATTTTCTTCGCGTCGCTTCCTTCGATTCTTGCCTTCAATTTTCTATCAATCCTTGGTCTTTTTTTCTCTTGTTAGCAGCCCCCAAAATCAGTATATCTCTTTCCAACTCAAACCCTAGCATATATGTAGCATTAGAGTCCAATTTCGGGTCAAAAACAAGTCAGAATTCGCGTCCAGAGCCAACACAAGCGCCTAGGCGCTGGGTAGGCGCTAGGTAGGCGCTACTTGGGTAGAATGTGGGCGCCTAAGCGCTGAAAAGGCGCTGTCGCCTTTTAAGCCTAAAGCTTCCCTTGTTGCTTAGCCTTCAAAAATCCAACACTTAGGCTCCAAATTGATCTTGTTTCCTTCCAAATGATCTTGTTTCCTTCCAAATGATGATCCCTACAAAATAACATCAAAACACACAAAACAAATAAAAAGGAACATAAAATATTTGAAAACTTGTAATTTCATCAAGCCGAAAATACTCAATTCATAGGTATAAAACTCACTCATCAAATACCCCCAAACTTAAATCTTTGCTTGTCCTCAAGCAAAATACTAAGAACACAAACTATAAAAATTAATTCTAACAACTACTCAAACAATGGATCAATATGAATCTAAATAATGGCCCCAAAAGTTACTACAAATAATAATTCACGGGAAATTTCAAAACAGCGCAAAGTCTATCAATTCAACATACTCCTTAATTTTACCTGCGCTCATGACCCTTTAAATACATGTACATATCTGAATTGTTCAAGATAGTCATCACCCAAATAAATTTACGTAATCAAATGCTTCATAGGAGATACTCAATATCAACTCTATGAACTTACGTTTCACATCAACCTGTGCTAATTAAGGCAAACATATAACTAGAAGGTATACATTTTTTTTTTCTTTTTCATTCATTCGGTGAGTGCATTTTATGCTCCATCTCACCTCCTATTGAGTGAGTGCGTTTTACGCTCCATCTCGCCTTTTCTTGAATGAGTGCATTTTACGCTCCATCTTGTTCCCAACATGTGTTTATGAGTGAGTGCGTTTTACGCTCCATCTCTACTCACCACATGCCCCTTTCTTTTGTCTTTTTTTTCTTCCTATTTTTTTTCTTTCTAACTCATGAAGGATCAAATCAAAATAATTTTCCAAAAACTTTTTTTTTTTTATACTAACCCATCATAACCAATATTTCCCCCAAACTTATATGAATGCCTAAATTTTACTTTGAATGATGCTTAAATAAATTTTCTAGAGTTTCAATGATATCTCCCACAAGCATTTAACCAAATAAATTCTCTAAATAATAAGTAACCAAACTGATGGGTATGTGCTCATGCATGAAAAGATCACAAACAGTGTAAAACCAACTAGTATGTTAAACTACAAACTCAACATGTTCATCAATTTCCCTTGAATTAAAAATTAATCTATTTCATCATTGGCCATGATCAAATTCACTCAATCCATTGCTGAAGTCATACTAAAACATGCAATGTAAATGCATACCTAATAATAATGCAAATGCAAACAAGAAAACACCCCCAAACTTAAACTAAACATTGTCCTCAATGTATAAAGTAGGAAAAAAATTAAGACAGAGGAATTCCCTGAGACTTTGCTAGTTCACATCATCGTCAACGTCCTCGTCGTCCGCTGAGTCGGGAGTGTATTCGGGAAACATAGGTGGGTTGTTCTTGGCTCCTAGAAAGGCTTTGTGTGTGCTCCAACTTTATGTTCAATCCTTGGGACCTGCAAGCAATTGACATACCAATTGAAATGCACTAACTAACTAACTAACTAACTGCATTATTTCTTATAAAAAAACTAAATTAAAATAAAATGAAATAAAACTTAGAAACTAAAATTTGGGTTGCCTCCCAATTAGCGTTTGTTTTATAGTTTTCAGCCTGACTACTTCCTGTTTCATCCCGGGTTGACATTGGTAATTGAGGTTATTTCATGATCAATGTCGTCGCCACAATATTGCTTCAGTCTCTGCCCGCTCACCTTGAAAGTTCTTTTCGAATTGGCTTCCTTGACTTCAATCGCTCCATGTAGGAACACCTCCTCTTTATATAGCTTGACATTTTTAAGGGAATCTGAAATATAGCTTCCTACGAATACCTCATTCACTCCCTTGTCAACCACATCAATCCGAAAACATTTTTTCGCTTCCTCTGGAAATTTCATAACTAAAAATACATTGAATGTAACCTCTTGATCTTGGACTCGCATAGTTCGCTCACCTTTCTGTACATCGATAAGTGTTCTCCCCGTTGCTAAGAATTGTCGCCCAAGAATAATAGGTATTTCCCTATCCTCCTCACAATTTAAGACTATGAAATCAGTTGGAAAAATGAATTTATCCACTTTTACTAGAACGTCCTCCACTATGCCCCTTGGATAAGTGAGTGATCTATCTGCAAGCTGCAATGTAACATTAGTCGGCTTCGCTTCCTTCAAACCCAATTGCTGATAAATTGAGAGTGGCATCAAGTTGATACTAGCTCCCAAGTCACACAATGCTTTCCCAAAAAACTGGCTGCCTATTGTGCATGGAATTGTAAAGCTACTTGGATCTTTGAGTTTTGGTGGTAGCTTCTTTTGAAGAATAGCACTACACTCCTCCGTAAGTGCCACTGTCTCAAAATCACCTAGTTTTCTTTTCTTTGACAGAATTTCCTTCAAAAATTTCACATAGTTAGGCATTTTCTCCACTGCTTCTGTGAAAGGGGTATTTATTTGGAGCTTCTTAAACACTTCTGTTTCTGCAAACGTTGTGGAAACGACACGGAAGGCACAATAGGTCTCGGATTGCCTCCATTAGAATTTACAACTAGATCACATTCCTTCTTTTCATGTTCCACATTCCTGCTATCTTTTATTTCTTTACCCTCACTATCATCTCCATGTGATTGTCTTGGAGTTCCACCAACAACCTCAGGTAACTCTTTTTCGCTTCGTAATGTAATAGCATTGTAGTGCTCCTTACCTTCCCTCTTAGGATTGATCTCCGTATCACTAGGTAGAGTGCCTTGTGGTTGGTTGTTAATAGCATTAGCAAGCTGACCCATTTGATTTATCAGGTTTCGGATTGATACTTCCATACTATTCATCCTTGTCTCACTTTGTGCTATGTACCTAGAAAGCAGGTCCTCCAGATTTGACTTTTTTTCCTGCTGTGGTGGAGCTTGATTCTGAAAGCCTGGTGGGTATGATTGTCTTGGAGCAGAAGGTTGGGCTTGATTATTATTCCTAGAAAAGTTCGGATGAGTCCCCCAACCAATGTTATAATTGTTGGAATTATTGCTATATTGCTGCCTGTTGTGGTTACCAATGCTTTGTACTGATTCTGGACTAATTGCACATTGATTGCTCGGATAGTTCCCTGCACACAATTCACAGACAACTGCCACACTCTGAATAGGCTGCACCCCTAGAGCATCTAGCTTCTTTGACAATGTAGCAACCTGTGCAGCCAATGCAGTAACTGCATCAACTTCATAAATCTCTGCTACCTTTGGTTGATTGATCCTTGTAGAGGGTCACTGATAATTGTTGGCAGCCATCGTCTCCAATAACTCGTAGGCTTCATCAAAATTCTTCCCCATCAATGCCCCTCCTGCAGCTGCATCGATACTAGTTCGGGTAGCACTAAACAACCCGTTGTAGAACGTCTGAACTTGCAACCACTTAGGAATACCATGGTGAGGATATTTTCAGAGTAAATCTTTAAATCGCTCCCAAGCTTCATAGAGAGTCTCAGAATCATGCTGTGCGAATGAAGTGATGTCGTTCCTCGTCCTTGTAGTTTTAGCTGGTGGAAAGAATTTAGCTAAGAATTTTTGAGCTAAATCTGACCACGTAGTAATAGAAGCCAGTGACAATGAATGCAACCAACTCTTCGCCTTATCACAAAGTGAGAAAGGGAAAAGTCAGAGTCTAATTGCATCTTCAGAAACCCCATTGTATCTGAATGTGTCGCATATCTCCAGAAAACTCACCAAATGATCGTTTGGGTCATCGTTAGGCAAACTCCCAAACTGCACTGAATTCTGAATCATTTGAATGGTACCCGACTTGATCTCGAAATTGTTTGCTTGAATTGCGGGCCTTTGAATGCTCGATTGTATTTTCATCACAAGCGGCATAGCATAATCCCTTAACGATTTCTGTTCATCTTCAGCCATAGCTTCTTGGTTGTTTACTTCTTGACACTATTTTCGCAAGTTTCAGAGTCTTCTTTCGATTTTGTCTTCATACGGTAGTAGCTCCTGACCTGTAGACCGTGTTTGCATACAAAATTTAAGAGTACTTGCGAAAGTAATTAAAACAAAAAATTATATAAGTTTAAACTAAGATCAAATTGATTGAAATTAATATTGAAATAATTACTAGAATAAATCCCCGGCAACGGCGCCAAAAACTTGTTGTCTGAATTTGATATTGACAATTTACGTGCAAGTTTATACGATCAACAAGTAATAAAGTGATAAGTAGAGTATCGTTCCCACGGAGAATTATTACTAATAACTTCCAAGTACTAACTTTATATCAATTCAATTTTATTTAAACAATTAGAATTGCACCATGGAATTACTAATTTAAAACTAAATCTAAACTTAATAATCAAGGGTTGAATTTACCGGATAAAAGAAGTTAAGATTACAACTTCCCCTAATGCTTCGTATAAATCTTTCCACTCTCTTTCCAGTTAATTGGTCAAAATAAGTTGTTAACTGAGAACTCAAAATATGTATTAAACTTCTTCCGATAGTTAGATAAAAATATCTCTCCCAATTAAATTACTATATTCCGATGTAAAATAAGTTGGAATAGATTCATTAAGTTCAAACTCTCATAAAAGTTACACACGACATATAGGTATATTCCTATCGTATACACAAACCCAGCTATTCAATCCTAAGAAGAATCAACTAGACGCATGTCATCATATTCCGATCTAAACCTAGAATTCATCTCCCAATTTCATCTAGGTTATCAAATTAATTGTTGGCCACACAATTATATATTAAGCACAAAATATGACAAACAACTCCTATATGATCAATAAAAACTAGAAACGAGAGTAGATCAATTTAACTAAACATCAGGTTCCGTTGCAATCTTAATAAAAATTAAGTTCATAATCTAATTGAAAAACATCCTTCTCAAATTAAACAACATCTCAAAAAATTAAGAAGTAAAAGTAAGAGAAAAGGAATGAAAACTTAGTTGCAATCTTCAATCTCTCTCTAGCCTTCAATCCCGATTTTCTTCACGTCGCTTCCTTCGATTCTTGCCTTCAATTTTCTATCAATCCTTGGTTTTTTTTTCTCTTTTTAGCATCCCCCCAAAATCAGTATATCTCTTTCCAACTTAAACCCTAGCATATATGTAGCATTAGAGTCCAATTTCAGGTCAAAAACAAGTCAGAATTCGCGTCCAGAGCCAACATAAGCGCCTAGGCACTGGGTAAGCACTAGGTAGGCGCTACTTGGGTAGAATGTGGGCGCCTAGGCGCTGAAAAGGTGCTGTCCCCTTTTAAGCCTAAAGCTTCCTTTGTTGCTTAGCCTTCAAAAATCCAACATTTAGGCTGCAAATTGACCTTGTTTCCTTCCAAATGATGATCCCTACAAAATAACATCAAAACACACAAAATAAATAAAAAGGAACATAAAATATTTGAAAACTTGCAATTTCATCAAGCCGAAAATACTCAATTCATAGGTATAAAACCCACTCATCACATGAGTGTTCTGCGGGTTGATGGGTGATCAACAGGTTGACGAAGGACCCCCGATTTTTGGGGCATCACGGCTTGGTATCAGAGCAAGTTATATGATTTACCTATGGCTTGAGGGGCATGAGTTTAGACCATTGCATCCATTGTGCATTTCATGTTGTGTGCTTTACTTGTTACATGTCATTTGCTATATGCTATGTGGATTATATGCATGGTAAGATGTATATGGAAATGGACACACTAGGGTTAGAAAACATAACCTTAGGGGTCAAAAAGCAAATGAACGGGGTGGTTCACGAGGTAGATGTCTAATAGTGGTTGGCATATGCTCTACTAGTTAGACACGGAGGTAAATCTCAAAGTTTAAACTTTGATCCCTACTTTGGGATACTAAGTAAATGCTCTGTTGCTATTTGACATGTGTGTAGATGGCAAATAGATGAAGAGGGCGCGGCCGAGGCGGTGGGCGGAACAACAACCAACCACCACCAGCTTTTGACCAACAAGCCTTCATGGAGGATATTGGCACGATGGCAGCCACCATTGCACAGGCTAGTGCAAATGCGGGGCAAGGAGGCTCAAGTAATCTTCAAAGGTTCAGGGTACACAAACCTCTGACTTTTCTGGGAGGGGCGGATCCGATGGTGGACGACCGTTGGCTCCAACAAGTTGACAAGATTTTAAAGGCTGTGGAGATAACCTCCGATGCCACGAAGATAAGGCTAGCTGCATTCCAGCTAGAGGGAGAATCCCATCTGTGGTGGGATTGGGCAAAGGCCTCGAAGAACTTTGAGGCAATGACATGGGGAGTGTTCCGGGAGCTCTTCATGGGTAAGTACTTCCCAGCGGCCATTCGACATGCGAAGGCCCAGGAATTCTTAGAGTTGAAGCAAGGGACTATGACGGTGATGGAGTGTGTGGCTAAGTTCACCGAATTAGCCCGCTTTGTCGATGATTATGTAGCCACTAACTTGGCTAAAATGAGAAGATTTGAGGATGGGTTGAAGTTGTCCATCCGGGGTAAAATTGTGGGCCACCGCTTGCAGGATTTGGACTTAATAGTTGAGACGACAATGGCCATTGAGAGAGAGGTTGACGATGCGCGAAGCTTCCGGGAGGCAGGTGCTAAGGATAAGAAGAAGGAGGGTCAATCCTCTTCTTCTAGCTCGGGGAAGAGGCAACAAATTTCTACTCTACAGAGACACTAGAGATAGGGTCGCGGCTATCAAGGCCAAGGCCAAGGTCAATTCTCCCAAGGAGGGAGACACTTCAGGGTTTCTAGCCAGGCAGGCTCACGTACATGTTTTCATTGCAACCAACCGAGTCATATGAAGCGGGATTATCCCCAGAGACAGGGATCCCGGGGTTATGAGACATCTCAGTCCCAGTCATCAGTGGGGCAGCCACAGACAGACTTTGTTCCTCCCTACCCCACCACGGGCCAAGGAAGTCAGTATCAGTTCCAAGGCACCACTCAGGCCCTTACCACTTTTCGAGCAGGGACTCCGCAGTCAGACCGGATGGGCCAAGGCATGGGCCGAGGTCGGGGAAAGGGCATGCAGGCCAGGACTTCGGGGACCCAGGGGCGTGTCTACGCCATCACACCTCAGGCTGAGCCAGTGGATCAGTCAGTCATTCAGGGTATATTTCTACTCTTTCGCTTATGGGCTAGGGTGTTATTTGACTCTTGTGCATCGCATTCATTTATTTCTGCATCATGTGTAAGGGATTTGGGCTTAGAGGTGGATACCTTGGAAGAGCCGTTGTATGTGAATTCACCCCTATGAGCTAGGGTGTGTGTTGATCAGATATGTCAGGTTTTTGAGTTAGAGATCTCGGGGGTTCTACTCACCGTGGAACTTAGGGTCATGGACATGTCGGAGTTTGATGTCATCCTTGGGATGGATTGGTTGGCGGCACATCGGGTCGTCATTGATTACGATCGGAAGAGGGTAACTGCCTACACACCGGATGGCATTTGTTTCAAGTTTCAGGGGAAAAAACACGATGCCTTGTCCCAAGCCGTGTATGACTCTCGATGGCACGGGCAGTTGATGGGTTGGCTTGCGAGCCTTATTCTGGAGGACGAGGCGAGACAGGAATTGGGTCTACCTCGAGTGGTTTGTGAGTATGAGGACGTTTTTCTTGACGAATTACCAGGATTACCTCCCCATAGGGATGTAGACTTTAGCATCGAGTTGCATCTGGGTACATCTCCTAGTTCTATGACTCCGCATAGGATGGCACCAACTGAGTTGCAATAACTCAAGGTCCAATTACAAGAATTATTGGACAAGGGCTTTATTAGACCGAGCACTTCATCGTGGGGCGCTCCGGTATTGTTTGCCAAGAAGAAGGACAAGACGCTTCGATATATTGTATAGACTATCGGTAGTTGAACCAGGTCACCATCAAGAATAGGTACCCTTTGCCGAGGATTGATGATCTATTTGATCAGCTAAGGGGAGCGCGGGTCTACTCCAAGATAGATCTCCATATGGGCTACCATCAGTTGAGGATCAGGGAAGCAAATATACCTAAGACGACGTGCAGAACGCGATATGGACATTTCGAGTTCACTGTGATGCCATTTGGATTGACGAATGCCCCGGCGGTATTCATGGATCTCATGTATAGGGTGTTCCAACCCTATTTAGATCAGCTTATAGTGGTGTTTGTTGACGACATCCTAATCTACTCCAAGTCTGAGGAGCAGCATGAGGGTTATTTGAAGATTGTTCTCCAGACCATGAGGGACCATCAGTTGTACGCCAAGTTCAGCAAATGTGAATTTTGGCTTACGGAGGTGAAATTTTTGGGACACGTGGTGTCGGCTTCGGGTGTGTTGGTTGACCCGGAGAAGGTTGAGGCAATTATGAGTTGGGAAAGGCCGAAGTCAGTCTTCGAGATAGTTTCTTGGGATTGGCAGGGTACTACCAAAGGTTCATCGAGGACTTCTCCTGACTAGCCGCACCTATGACCAGGTTGACCCGGAAGGAGGTCAAATTCCAGTGGGATGAATCGTGTGAGAAGGCATTCCAGGAGTTGAAGAGAAGGCTTACTTCAGCTCCTATTTTGATAGTCCTAGAGAGGGGACAAATGTACACAGTGTACTGTGATGCCTCCAGAGACGGACTTGGTTGTGTTTTGACACAGTTTGGGAGGGTGGTGGCTTATGGTTCTCGGCAGTTGAAGAACCACGAGCAGAATTACCCCATGCACGACATGGAATTGACGGCCATTGTCTTTACCTTGAAGGCTTGGCGGCACTACTTATATGGTGAGCAGTTCGAGGTGTTTTCGGACCACAAGAGTCTGAAATATATCTTCACATAGCGGGACCTCAACATGAGGCAACGCAGGTGTATGGAGTATTTGGAGGACTACGACTTCACTTTGCATTACCATCCCGGTAAAGTAAACATGGTGGCTGATGCACTTAGCCGAAAGTCACGGGGAGTCTTGGCCAGTGTGGTTTCCTGGGAGTGGCGAATGCTCGAGACTGTGGGACAGTTCGGGGTACACTACAGGGGTCGGTCTCAGGGTATTTTGGGGAGCTTGGTGGCGACGCCTTCCCTACTGAGTAGGGTAATTGAGTCCCAAGGGCAGGACACAGAGATAGTGTCCATTAGGGACCGGGTACAGGTAGGTACAGGTGACGAGGGCTGGACCGTTCATGCGAATGGCAGTCTTCGATACAGGGAAAAGGTTGTGATTCCCCAGTCTGCGGATCTGAGAGAGGAGATCCTTAGGGAGTTCCATTGCTCCCGTTTTGCAGTTCATCCAGGCGGCACGAAGATGTATCATGATCTCCGTCGCCAGTACTATTGGAGTGAAATGAAGAGGCACGTTGGAGACTTTGTCAGTAGATATCTCACGTGTCAGCAGGTGAAGGCTGAGCACCAGAGACCAACAGGATTGCTCCAGCCTTTGGAGGTGGCTGAGTGGAAGTGGGAGCACGTCACGATGGATTTTGTAACTCACTTGTCACGGACATCACGGGACAATGACGCGGTGTGGGTGATAGTGGACCGGCTTACCAAGTCGGCACACTTTTTGGCGGTGCGGATGACCTTCAGACTGGAGGAGTTCTGCAGGTTGTATATACGAGAGATAGTCTGGTTGCATGGGGTGCCCGTATCTATAGTATCGAATCGGGAACCCAGGTTTACGACTCACTTTTGGGAGAGTTTCCAGTGGGCCATGGGGACACAGTTGACGATGAGTACATCCTTTCATCCCCAGACGGACGATCAGTCGGAGAGGACCATCCAGGTTTTAGAGGACATGCTGCGGGCATGCGTCCTAGATCTCAAGGGTAGTTGGGAAGAGCATTTACCCTTAGTGGAGTTCGCCTACAGCAATAGTTATCAGGCAAGCATACAGATGACACCCTATGAGGCGTTATATGGGAGGCCTTGTAGTTCTCCGGTGTGTTGGACGGAGGTGGGAAAGAGACACTCCACGGGTCCAGATCTGATTAGAGATACCTCGGAGAAGGTGGACTTGATTCGAAAGCGTCTTCTCACTGCCCAGAGCCAATAGAAGAGCTATGCTGACAGACGGAGGCGGCCTCTGGAATTTGAGGTTGGTGATCATATCTTCTTGAAGGTGATGCCTAAGAGGGGAGTGGTTAGATTCGGAAAGCAGAGAAAGTTGTCGCCGAGGTTTATCGGGCCCTTCGAGGTACTCGAGAGGGTGGGTACAGTGGCTTACCGGTTGGCGTTACCGCCAAATTTATCTGGTCTTCACGCGGTGTTCCATGTCTCTAAGCTCCGGAAGTATACTCCAGATCCGACACATGTGGTGGATTGGGGCGAGTTGATTGTTGATGCGGATGAGACCTTTGAGGAAGGGCAAGTGTGTATCATGGATAGCCAAGAGCAAGTTTTACGAGGTAAGACTGTGAGGCTAGTGAAGGTGTTGTGGCAGCACCGAGGTATGGAGGAGGCGACATGGGAGCGTGAGGACATCGTACGTACCAGTTATTCGTTCTTGTTCGAGGATGGAGGTACTGTAACACCCCGCATTTTATTTTATATATGTATATAGATATATAGTAAATATTTGTTATAAAAATGTGGATATGTGTAGTGATGTGTGTTTGAATTTGGTAGATTGGAAAAGTAAAGATTTAAAATGTTAGTGGAAATAATAGTTGAAATTTAGTTTTAATAAGTGAAAATATGAAATTTTAGGTCCTAGAACTTGTATTAAATAGGTTTGGTGTAGAAATATGTGTTGGAGAGATTTGTGATGGATTTGGTTGGCTTAGGAATGGATTGGAAATGGAAAAAGGGATGAAACAGCTGTGAACAGTGCACGTGAACAGTGCACTGGCTGCAACTTCAAGCTCGATTTCGACCTTGATGCAGTCAATATCTCTCAAAACTCAAATCATGAAAGTTGTATAGCTCTTTCTTAAAATTCCATAGCATCTTTAATCATCTCAATCAGAGCTCGGATGAGAGAGTTATGCCCAGATAACGAAGCGATGTCAAAACAGTCCATTTAGCTTGAACAGTGTACGTGAACAGTGCACTGGCTGCAACTTCAAGCTCGATTTAGACCTTGATGCAGTCAATATCTCTCAACACTCAAAACATGATATTTGTAGAGCTCTTTCTTAGAATTCCATATCATCTTGAATCATCTCAATCGGAGCTCGGATGAGAGAGTTATGCTCAGATAACGAAACGATATCGAAAGAGTCCAATTAGCTTCGTTTTGCATTTAATGTCTCCATTTGCATCCTAAATCAAAATATAAGAATAATGAGTACTTTTAGGCTTCAAATAAGTATAAAAGGCTTTAAGAATCACCCTTCATCACCTTTTATTTACAAACATCGCAAAACTTCATTAATAGCCGGTTCGGATGGGTAAAAATAGAAACTTTAGTGTTTCGGGTGTACGTTGACTTTGATTTTGAGATAAATCATAAAAATAAATTTTTTTAGGTTAAAATAACATTAAAAATGAATCCGGAACGTCGAAAAACCTTAGGGTAGTCATATGGATCAAATTGGAGATTCTTAGTGGCAAAACCGTAAATTTGGAGAAACCCAAAACAGCCTGTGAACAGTGTTTTTCGGGGCTGCTATGTTTAAACTCATTTTCATCTCATTTTCCCTCATTTCTTTCACTCCCCTCACACCCCCACACCTCTTGGAACCCTAGAGAGCATTAGAGAGGAAGAAAGGAAGGGAAAAAAATAAGAGATTCAAGGGTGATTCAAGATCAAATATTCTTGTTCTTCACACCAAAGCTAAGGATTCAAGGTAGGGGTTTTCTCTCATTCACTTACATTGAGGTTAGGGTATATATATATATATGTTTTGGCTATCAATGGTATATATATGCTATGGAATCAACCTCTCTTAGGCTTTTTGCAAAGATTACATGTTTTGAATAAAGTTAGGGTTTAATACCCATGAAATCTCTTTCTAGCTTTAAAACCCTAATTTTTGGGAGAGTGATGTATTTCCTTCTTAAATGCTTTCTTTATTATGGATTTCGAAACCTTAGTGCTTTGTGTTAGGTAGAAAAATGATGTTATTGTGATCTCATGTATTTTCTTAGTTGGTTGTGTAATTGTTACATGATATATTTTGGGGATTTTGGATAGATGCTTGTAAATTGAGATAAATGTTGGAATTGTATGCTTGGTTGGGTTGTTTGTGATGCACATGAGTGAGAGGTTCCATGTAAGGATGCTCACCCCTTCTCAAGAGGTTCCCGGTAAGGATGCTTGAGAAATAAGTTCGTTATAGTGAGAGGTTCCTTGTAAGGATGCTCACCCCCTTCCCAAGAGGTTCCCGGTAAGGATGCTTGGGAAACAATGTAGTGATTGGTGAGAGGTTCCATGTAAGGATGCTCATCCATTCTCAAGAAGTTCCCGGTAAGGATGCTTGAGAATCAAAGGTGACCTAAAAGGGGGTGGAGGTTACCACAAAGTATGCCACCTACCGAAAGGATTGTTGGGAATTTTTTATGGCCATTAATGATTATTAATTGTATGTGGTGCTCGTTTATTCATTTAAGTAATTTTTTTTTTAAATAAACTTGAGATCTTTTTTTTAATGTCACTGCTTTATTTCAAATTATGTATCTATGTTATGTCAAAAATGAGACCGACCGTTTTAAATGCTTTTCTAAACCTTGTATGGGTTTGGGAGAATTTTTCTACAGAGCTTCGTGCTCACCCCCTACCGCTAACATTTTTCAGATTACCCGCTTGAGGAGGATGTAAGGGTCGAGGAGCCCGCTACTTAGGAGACTCCACTTGACGGGAGTGTGGAGCCAGAGGTGGACGCATAGAGCGACCTCCTTTCCTTTTGTACTAGACTAGGACATTCTTTTGGAACATTGTGTAGTCTAGCTTCTTTTGTTTATTCTGCTGTGCTTCTTTAATTAATTTTTGAGATGTAATAGCCATGACTTGGGCTTATTCTTTTGGATAATGTTGTAAATATTCGTGGATGACAAATGAAGTCTTGTTTCTTAAGGGATTATATTAGTGCTCTCATGATATGAATGGTTTTAGAATGTAATGTCGTCCAGGGTGTGTTTTGGGGTGTTACAGGTACATGTTTACAATTTTAAGTATAGTATTACTTGTTTCATATGCATGCGATTAAGTGTGTATGTGTGTGTGAATTTCGGGGGCAAAACTCTTTTAAGGGGAGAAGAATGTAAAAACTGGGTAAATTTGAACTTTTATGAAAAAAGGGCAAAACGGTAAATTGTCACTTCAGTACAGGTTGAAAACCTGAATTTTTCTAGAACTCAGATGACGAAACGGACCTCAGCGTTGGATTCGTCTCGCGAAATCTTGTTACCTTGTCAAATTTCGTCGAATTCTGAAATAGTCGGATTTTTTGCGTTTTACGAGGCGGTCGAGTCTCGGGTGACCCAAAAAATAAAATGTTTAATAAAATTTTAAAATATGAAAAATAATTTAAAAAAAGTTGAATTAAAAATATTTTGAACTTGAACTGGGGCGAAATTTAATTGTTTCGGGACGAAAACGAATCCGGGAAAAAGAGGTCATGTGGCGTGATAAGGACCAAGTATTTAGGGAGTATAAAAAGGGGAGAAATATCAGATTTCTCCCCATTTGGTCTGCTGGTTCTCACGTTGGGGAGGAAGAGAGGGAAAAAGAAAAAGCTCTCCACCTTCTCTCTACGATCTACAACTCTACAGACGTCGAATCGACTCGAGCCAAGTATTAAAGTTGTTCTCCTCGACGAAGGCTACGTAACCATACCAAAAACGAAGGCTTTCACCGAAGGTTTGAAAAATGAAATTTTGGGAAAGCTTGGATTAGAACTTGGGTTGAATTCTTGAAGCTTCCTACGTTGATTCTACGCTTCAAGAGGTAGGGTTTTCTTCCTACTTAGGTTTATTCTCAACCTACGATTGTGATATGGAATAGGTAGGTTGTTAGAGACTTTAACACTTGCCTATTGTTGTGAAATTCATGAAATGGGTAGAATACATTCTATCTTAAATTGGGTACGTAGAAATTGCATAATGTAATTTCTTGAAAAATGTGAAATTTTGGACATGTTGTGCCTTGTTTGGGTGTTTGATAAAATGTCTTGAATGATTGAGGTTGTTGTTTTCATGAAATTCAAATAACATGCTTGGATAATGTGGTAAATTGAAATCATATGCTTATGATGTGATTTACAATTGAAAATGTAATTGAAATCATATGTGCTTGGAAATAGGTATTGAGAATGGGTAGAATAATTTCTATCGTGAATTAGGTATGTTGAAATTACCTAACGTGATTCTTAAGTTGTGTGATTAATCGGGCAAATTATGTGATGACATGATTGGATGCCTGTGTTTGAAATAAATGCAAATATGAAATCAAGTATGTTTGCATAGATAATGTGATAACATGCTAGGGACTTGTTATGGGTGTGATGTTAATATATGCCTTATGATATTTTAGCATTATGATAAGTGTGCAAATTATATGCTTTTGATATAATTGAAAATTGAATGGTGGAAATTTCTCATTTTGGCATTCATTGCATATTGTGCATGATGTTGGCATCACATTCATGGGCATTGGGCATGAGTGTGGGTGTGGGTGTGTGTGTGCATGGTTCAATCAAACACCATACTTGGTGGATGATGGGTGGGCTCGGGAAAAGTTGGAACGAAGTTTCGATTGAGTCACACGGTTGCATGAAAAACTTGTGTCGGGTATAGCAAGAAGGGCTAGACTCTCCCTCGGGTGCCAGACCCATTTATTGGTTTATACACTTTAGACAGTGCAAGTCCAAAAAAGTGTATCGGTGTGCGGAGCCGGCGGTATGACACCAAAAGTCCGCTACCCAACAAAGACACATGATTTTTTTTATAAATTTTCATTTGATATGTAACGTCAATGATGGGGGGTTAGAAAGCCCGGTTTTCATACATGGCAATTGCATGTGTTAAGGGAGCCGTTGAAGGCTCGGGTAGATTTACATGAGTGGGTTTCATCTCATTTCATGGCATAGCATGAGATTCTTGTTATTGAATGCATATTCTTGATGGGAATGTTTTGAATGGTTGATTGTTGCATGTGAACATTTCATATGCATTTAGGTTGAGGAGTAGCCTCTTTAAAAGATACCCTATTGAGCGTGGCTCACCCTTCGTGGGAAAACATTTCAAGTGCGGGGTTCACACCGGCGGATGACTCCCAATTCGAGTCTCAAGGGTGAAGAAGGCTGACTTGTGGCTTGTATGACTCATTTTGTATAACTTTTGTGAAAATCCCATTTTGGCATGTAAATTAAAAGAATTGTAATCGAACTCATATGGACTGTTTCTAATGTAAAAAAAAAAATTTGCATGTGGTTATATGGCTATGGATAAATGGACCCGGTGTGGTCAATACTGTATGATTGCACTGGTTGTGTTTTGGGTAGAGCTCCCCATACAAAGAAGACTCTGCCCGAATTTTGTTAAATTATGGATCCCGGTGAATGGGGCATAACGGCGTGATATCAAGTTACACGGTATCCATGGGTGTTCCGCGGGTTGATGGGTGATTAACGGGTTGACAAAGGACCCCCGGTTTTTGGGGCGTCACACTCAACTTCATAAATCATAATTAAAGTGCGATTAATTGTTGCAAAAGGCTACACTATTCATCACAAATGATTCATTTACATCAAGTTACTCCACAAATATGATCTCAATAGTCTACCAACTATTTGAAATCAATCGGCTATAAAAATAATCAGTTATATCTCAAGTATAACATATTAATAATTGAATGAATACTACCATATTATGATGTAAATAACAAAAAACTCTTTACATCAATAACAAACACCCAACTATTAATCATCAGACCACAAAGTTTTACTTCCTTCAACATTTTTCAACACAATTAAATTGAACTACATATTCAATTTAGAAAATATTATCTCTTTTCTACTACCATGTTCTCACAAATTACACATATCACACATATCCCATGATTACCAAGAAAGATTGAAGTAAAACATTTGAATCATTTATCTCTCAAAGAAGCAGTTTATTACTAGTATCAGTTTCACATATTACTCCATATTAGAATCAAGTAAAAGAACATTAACCATAATTTCAACTTCAATATCATGACTACAAATATATATATATACTAGTAATTACCCGTGCCTGAAGGCACTATATACTAAATAAAAAATCGCAAACAATTCTTTATGCTCAAGGCATTGTATATAACAAAAATGGTTAATCACAAAAATGAGAACCCCCAAAGTACCTGAAGTAGGAATGGAAACCGAGTTGTGTCATCTTATACTGTGTCATATTATTTTGAATTCTTGTCAAAAATCTCTCAAACTAAACACAACAGATTTAGTTAATCTGTAGTGTACATAACCTAATGCTAACACCACTCATTTGTAAAACATTTAATTTAAACACGGCCTAGGTAACATATTGGGCACACAGGTCATGTTCAGTTCGCATAGACAATTGCTTTTAATCCAATCCCACCTCCACATAACATATAGTTCAAAACTTCAGTGATCTAATCTAATTGCAAGGTAAAAGTCAATTAAAAGTCCTCTAGGCGCTTGATCAATTGCTACTTACAATGAGCTAATCTAATTGCTATGAGACACGAAAAAAAAATCTTCATCTTCGCGCCAAAAAAATGTGAAACTAAGCAAACCTTTAATTTAGTTTTGATGCCAAGAAAGGTCATACATCTAGGGTGAACCCGTTCAATGTCAAAAAATTTAACATTAATCAATTAATATCTCATATCTAGAGTAAATTTGTTGACGCCAAGAAAATGTCATATGGCAATACTTAAGCAAACGCTTAGTCTAGTACCAAAGAGCTCAAAACTCTTTTTTTAAAAGAAAATTAAACCTAGGCCTTGTGAAATAGATTTTATTTATAATTTAAAGTCCTAGTGTAGGGACTTTCGGCCTTACCCATTTTTCATCTAGATTACAAAGGAATAAAAAACATTTAAAAATTCAAATGAAAACCCAACATTTGAGGAAGAATCCAGCCAAATCAGAAAACCTTCTTTCCTTGAAGTTTGTTTTTTTTTTGCTAAAGTTGAAGAGTAAATCTGCCCAAGCTTGCGAAATGAAGAGACGTGTCCAGCTCTGTGTCTTGCTGGATAAGGAGCATCTCCCTTATTTTATCCGCTACTCCCGAGATTTTTGTTGCCAAATCCATTGCCCAGTTAGTTTCCCCATGAATTCTCTCTCCATTTGGGATGCAGTGGGGCGATATTTGCAGTTATTAAGGAGAAGTTAGGATAGGCAATCCCCCCAGAACCCAATTTTTGCCAAAAAAAATTGCAACCAGCATTGCAATTTGTCAACCTCTTCCATAGTGATAAACATGTGATAAGGTCCCCATCTTTTCCAAGATTTTTGCACTCCCTTAAAAATTCAAGGCAACTTCTTTCTTCCAAAGTAAAGAAATTTTCGGTCAATACCTGCCAATTTCAATAGCCACCAAGCCATCTTTACTTGTGTAACAATATATGATATTGCTACTATCATGGAGGTTTGGTAAGAGAAGATTTTAAAAACTTAGCTCCTCCTGCCCAAAAAAAATTCAATGACTATTTTTATCCCTCCTCCATGCTCTTTCCATTTTGAAACCAATAACCCACGCATGTTGCTATGAAAATGTCATGCCCTCATCAAAAGCAGAATCCCATACTTTCCTACCTCCCTCCATAACAATCTCCTATAAATCATTTCCTAAATAGATAAAGAAATATGTTGAATGTCCACCATTCAATCCCCCAAATCTGTTGAGAGAGAATGTAATAGATAACGAAATAAAAACATGTAATGTTCATTAAAATAGAATGTGTTTCTCACTTTTCATTTACCAAAAATTATTAAAAATATAATGCAATGAAATGAACTTTTACCTGGCTGAAACATTGCTTTAACATCTCCAAAAGGCAATGCTTTCACTTGGTTGTATCTAAGAGCTGCTTCAATCCAAGCTATACACCTATACCTGATATATTATAACAGCAATGCGAAATTAAAAAAAAAATAGAACAACATGAGAGAAAAATATAACTATTAACATATTATCAATTTTAGATGTGGAATTGAAGATGGGATAATTGTGTATACCTTTCTATTTGCACTGCAACATACACAAATATATATTTTTTTTTTTGGAAAGTAACATATAGACAAATTCGATTGCTTATTGTCACCTATATTTTTATGCAACACCAAACACTTTCCTATCAATAAGAGTTAGGCTCAATGCATATACCCGAAATCTAATTTGAATGAATTTTAGCCATTTGAGCCATTTGAACGAATTCCTAACATATCTTTAGCCATTTGAGTTAAAGCATATATTTAGGCAAATAAATCAACCCACTGTATACAGAAGGACTTTGACAAACAGTACCTCAGCAAAACAAACCGAACATCACAAACATCTTGGCAGTAAGTTTTGGTTCATGTGGTTCAAAGCACACATCAAATTATAGAGAACACCTGGTTAAAAAAAGAACACATTGAATTATAGATTAGTTATTACAATGAAAATATTTGAAGCATTCAGTACTTCATACTCTAAAATCAAAATAAATCACTGCACTTTTTACCGGTGGAGTAATAGATTACCTAAGTGACGTGCGCCTCCTCCAAGTTCTTGTGCCAGCCTCTGTATCTATATTGTTGGCGCTTGAAGTGGTCAAAAGAATAAATCAAATTAGCAAATCTTAAATGATGGTGCCAGTTCTTTTTCTCCTAAGAAAATTTGTGGAGAGCTTCCCAACCAGAAAACACATAATTTATGATTGGACGACATAAAACTTATGTGAGATGCTTGCCCACACTGTGTATGTGTTATGTGCTCGTGTGTGTCCTGCGGAAAATCCTAACGAACATCCTTTTGCGTGTGTTCTGTGTTCGCGTGGTGAGTAATGGCTGCACAAAATGCAACACACAAAAGCAAAATTCCAAAAAAAAAATAAAAAATAGAATCTTTAAGCAAAATCTCAGAATCCCAAAGAATTCAAGCTTTAAGCAAAAATCAATTCTGTGTGTGCGCAGATGATGTGAGTGCTTTGTCTGAGGAATACCTCTGTGGCATTTGATTGAACATCTTATGGGCGCTGTGCGATGTGACTGTTCAGAGAGAGAGGGAGAGAGGAGCAGTGACATATGTGTACATGAGCAACGATGGTGGATGAGCAGCGGCTGGCTGTTTCACAATGACAAACTACAGAGATTTGGGAGACCAAAAAATTGTCAAATAAAGCAAGTTGAGATTGGATGGAAGACTAATACCTTGAGAGAAGTTGAAAAGTTCTTCTGAACCAATTGAAAATCAATTGTAGAAAAGTTTGTCAGTTCTCTATATAAAGTAGACGAAGTAGAGAAAGATTTGGTTTGCATGGAAGTGACGTTGTTATAGTGGTTTCTGATTTAGGCATGAGTGTGAGGCAAAGGAGGAAAAAGAGAGAGGTTGGGCGTGAGTGTGTGAGGCAGATGAGGAAAGAAAGACGATGGGCGGTGGCTTGGGCACTTGAGAGACAGACACAGGAGAGTAGATTTTGAGAGATAGAAAGAAACATACGTAACGGGGAGATGTATTTTACGTGAGATAAGTCCTTCAGAGTCCTAGAATGAGAAATCACTTTGAAATTGTTAGGCGGAATCTGTGTGTGACAGAGAGAGATGTCTGAGAGAGAGGTATATGAGAGAGAGAGAGAGAGAAAGAGAGTAAAGGGATAGAGACGTGTGAGAGATAGAGACGTGAGAGACAGAACTTCAGAATTGGAAATAGAATGAAACTCTAGTTTAAATATTGGGCTGGAAATGAAATTTAAGGATCAATTATGATCGTCGGATCAATAATTATCAAGTAATCTGAGCCGCGAAAAATTCAAGACAAACTTTTCTAGCTATTTTATTATATAGATTAGTGATTAGCTTGAAAGATAGTCTGTATGAGAGAGATAGAGACGTATGAGAGATAGGAGTGTAGAGTCTTACGATGATAGGCTTCTTCATGGGCGGGAAAAAAAAAATTTGGACTAACCGTAGACCGTTAGATCAAAATTTTTGAGATGATCTGAACCGTTTTTTATGTTGGGATTACGTTGTCCGTTGAATTTGTTTATGTTTTGTCTCAAAACGATCTGGACCTCTCTTTGTCTTTTGGATTCAAATTTCGCTCTACTTTATTATATATATATATATATTCATCCTTGTAAACACAATTGCATATTTATTGTCGGTATCTCGCTCTGGAGTCATGGCTACATATTCTCTTTGATGTTTATATTCATACTTTGCTTATTCTGAAATTCATACAAAATAGATGTTATCACACTATGCAACGAAACCCCAAATAATATTATAATCAATTAGAAGAATAAGATAATTTCCAACACAACATAGTAACTAAGTGGATCAATTATAAAAACATAATATTGTTATTTCTACTCGCAAAACCATTACTCACCTATTAATCCACACATCCATTTAAGAACACTTGTCTTATAAAAACTTCATTTAGAATATACCATTTCCACATAAATAAATTTCACAAACATTTATTTCCCGTACTACCTTTAACCATAACTTCCTTGTGAGAGCTACATTTGCTATAGAGCCAATTTTGCATACCAATTATATCCGATATTCGATTGATAAAAAAACTTCAATATCCTAAGTATTCAGTATAAAGTTTACAGGAATCCCCCCACCAAACAAGAATACAACTGTTAACTTCAACATAAACATATATTTACTTACATCACATTTGCCTTTTGATTGACTACTTGAGTAACTACACTTCCTCATCCATGCCCAAGCTCTTCATCGAAAATTTGTCGAAGCTCTCCTCTAGAAATGGAAGACTTCCTTCAAGTCTTCTTCAAAACCAAAAGTGGTTGCATGCAAAGGAAGAAGTTAGAGGGTTGGGACATTCTTCCCAAGCCAAGTGTACCCACATGCACAATGTTAGTCCATTTGTGTGTGTGTGTGTGTGTGTATAGTGGGTATGAAACATATTTGTGTGTGTGTATGTATGTATATATATTTATGAGCTCTCCACCTATCCAAACACATGCAGACCAATATATATAAACTCACTAACTTTAATTTTTGATTCCACAATTAATCCTCCATCCTACACTTTTCAATTTCTGAAATTAAATCCATAAATTATTATCGAAGCTCATACTTTTACTTCTCATGGTACCAAGAAATTTTAATTTACATCACACGAATAAAATAAATATTCGTATCTAAACCCCTGACATAATATAAAAAGCCTAACATGCATATTCAAGCCTCAAATTTGGTACCTAATGCAAAAGAAGAATTAACAATATCACACAATTTGGCATAAAAATCACCAAAAGTTTCTTCTTCTTGCATCCTCAATATCTCAAATTATTAGGTATACCTTGTTTGGTGTCGTGGCATTGAATATTGCATTCAAGTCTTTCAAGTTCCACCCCACCGATTCAATCTTGATCATCAATCAAGTCATTGAGGATTTCACTTCAACCACCGCTGCACCACTTTCGACTTGTGTGGTGGCAGGGGAGGGCAACAACTCTCTTGCACACTTAATCATACTCTCTCATCAATTAGTTTTAGAAACGCTCTCATGCGAGCTTTCCAATATGCAATGTTAGAATCATCAAAAAGAGGAGGTCGTGCAATTGAATCACCTTCCTTTTGAGAATCCATTGAATTATAACTTGTAGTAACAATAGATCTCTTCAAGGTAACCTAGGCAAGTAAGCAAATAGCCAAGATATGCCTACTTAGTGTCTTACACTCTCAGGGAAACCACGCTCTGATACCAATTGTTATTCTGAGAGGGGGAACCCGATGTGGATCTTCTCTCATGATTATACACGTGAAGACTAAGACAGTTAACCTAGAGGGGGTGAATAGGTTTTTTAATTTTAGCCCAAATTCAAATCCAATTAAAACCTATATCTACCACAATTACCTCTTCTCGAAAATATATATCAATAAGTGTGAGAACCCTTTTAATCACCACAACCCATAACACATGACAATTGAGTAAATTAATATGCAATTAATTCACTCGTAATCAATATCACGTCAATTCCAAATCCCACAAACCTAATTTGCACAACTATGGATGATATGATATCAAGCAATCAAAACATCAATCACATAGTGCATGTGTGTGCTCATAATTGCAAGTGTGTACAATAAACAATAACAGACACAAGCAATTTGGTGATGTGAAAAATCCTCCTTAGGAAAAACTGCGGGGAATCACTCAGGGTTCACCAAAATCTATCCACTACGTGCCAAGTCAACATACAAGTACTCGAGTCTTATACCACAACCAATACCCATGTCTAGATGCTTATTTCCTTGCTATGTCTCTTTATCGAAACTCCCTTTTTGACGTCTGGTGTAGCTTCACTTGGACCTTCCTGCCGCATGACTCGTCTAAGCCTCGAGCGACTATAGGCATGCCAACAATCCTCGGTATACATACACCAATGGGTTTGTTAACCAACACGCTGTTCTACTCCCACTTATGAGGATAGAAAGAATAACTAGTGGTAGCCATTGGATTTTTATGGATCTAGGTTATGGTGGAAGCTCTCAAGGTTGAAAGGTAGATTTCTTCTTCAAAAATCTCTCTCAAGGCTAGACCTATATGTGGGAAAGGCACTCTCTATTTATAGATCTAGAATAAGTGTAGTCTTAATGATGAGCACAAAATATTGTATATTTGAAGGCCTCATTACATTCATTTTAACTTAACTTTTGCATATAAGTACTTAGTGTTAGACAATTTTATGAATAATGTTGAATTTTCAATGTTGCAACTTTTTATAGCTTAAATGATTGATTTTAGGACCTTGCAACTATGATGGATGTGTGTTGAGGGCATGGACACATTACATGAAGATTTGGAGGCTTAAAAGTGAAGAAATCAAGGAGGTATTGGTGTTTGGGAACAAAAGCACCAGCAACCACACCATCTGGAAACAGAGCCTCGGTATTCCTCCATTTTGACCATAATCCACTTCGAATCTGAAAAATTTCAAAACATAACAGTTGTAGATCTGGATGTCTTCTGTATTGTGTCCAAAATTTCAGCTCAATCGGACAGTGGGATCAAAAGTTATTCCAATTCTACGAAAACTGGTCCGGAGCAGAAAAAGCGTACCGGTACGCCGTGCCTGACAGCCCAGAATCGCCTGCAATCATGCTCCACTTGCTTGGGGGTCCCACCTACACTTCTCCCACACCTAGCCCGACATTTTATCCCTACAACCATGCCTCCTACACCCTACTTGAAGACTTTGAAGGCTGGGGCATTAATGGGGACGAGAGAGAGAAGGGGTAGCGTGGGGGAGGCTTGTCCTAGCCTGCAACACCCATCCATTCAGCCCCCTAATGATGGAGGCCTTTCACACAGTTAGGGGGGACCACCATGCACGAAATTTGAAGGAAAACACACCATATATTCAGCATTGACAAACATTCAAGGGGGTGGCTACCTAAGCTTAGATAGTTCCTAGGAAGAAGAAGATGAATAGTAGAATAGAAATTTATGTTTTTGCATTTCCTTTGACCATTTTCACTTGTAATCTCTTGAATACTCTTGTAAGCTTCATTCATTTCCTTTAATGTCATTTATTTCAAGTATATTTCAAGTTTAGTCTTGCATTTTAGATTTCACCATTAATGCTTTCAAGTTCTTCATTTTTCAAGCTTTAAAATGGGTTTTGAATATTTTTCTTCATAGTTTAAGATTCCTTGCATTAATTTAAGTTTCATGCTCCATTTCAATTATGTCTCTTTACATTATGCATTTCTTTCTTGCTTTCATGAGTAGCTAGGTTTTTAAGTTGGTTAATCCAAGGGAGAACTCCTCTTGGGTGTGCCACTTCAACTCATTTTCATTCCTCCTCTCAGAGTACGATGGTTCGGTTTGACTGGGTTGAGAGTGGATGCAGTTGTGAGTCTTTGATATCCCGTAGGCCTGGTCACGGGTTATGCTTGGATCCTCACCTCCATTTCATCCCTAGCTTCCCACGAATCAATTGTTCATCTAAGCTCTATTCGAGGAAGGCTTCGAGTTGATTTGGGATTCCCATTGGAGTGAATCCTTCGGATTAGCGAACACTTGTTTTTCTTGCATTTTCATTAAGAACAAAACTCACCAAAACCAACTACAAGATTTTACACTTTTCTCTTTTTTCACAAAATCACCTTCACACACTTGAACTTTCCTTCCCTGAGGAGACGACCTTGGAATACTCATTCCAAGTAAAACACGACAAGCAAAAGACTCCTTGCGCTTGGGGAGCACTTTTGTTCACCACACACACATTTTGTACATTTCATTCCATTTTCATTACCACCATTCCGTTGCCCTATTTCCCACATCATTCCAAGGGAGAGTGACACTCCCTTCACACATACACCATATACAATACATTCTAAGGGATGGTTTTTAGGGGTTAGGAAACAACAACATTTTTCATCAAGCACTTAATAAATAAGAAAACTCAGATTCTAGAACGAATGCTCGATCGGTGGGAGGGCAGTCATAGGGCAGTTGTTGTTGGAGTGAAAATTGTGTTTCAAACACGACTAAGGCAAGTACCACTCGAGCGACCATGTGTACTGCTTGAGAGACCATGAAGACCACTCAAGCAAGCTCATAGAGCGAGCCCTGTGCTGCCTTCCATGGCCTTTTCTCTTTTTTTTTTCTAAGTCATCAAGAGATCGCTCTAGCGAAGGCTAGAGAGCATAAGGTGGTCCCTATAGGCTTTTTCAGCCTAAAACCATGTAAAAACTTGTCATCTTGAGTATTAAAGGGTGCTGCTCGAAGAGGGGTCCAATTATGACTCAAACTATATTTTCAAAACACAAAATTAGTTTTAAAAAAATTTCTTTAAAAATTCCTAGGAGTCATAATCGGATCACTTCCAATTCCTTTTTTCATCCTAATCATCCTAAGTTAAAAATAACTAAGGGTTCATCTTAGGTGTCTAGTTCATTACCTTTGTCCTAAGCATGAAGGTGTATACAGAGGTTAAATGATGTAACTTTGACGCTTGATCTCCTCCCTTCAACGTAAATTTCAGATCTTGAACTTAATAGCATCATGATCATGGAAATGGTTGAGCTTTTACAATGGACTCCACAAAATTAGCCAATTACAAAACATTGTTTTATAGATTGCCTAGCCCAAACATCACAAAGGGCCTTCTTATTGACTCATGGCAAGAGACAAGAACCAAAGAAAAGGTGAGACCATCACCAAAAGTAGAGAAAATCTTTCTGCTCTAAAAGAAAAAGATGCGTACTTACACTTGATGGGTACAACAGCAATTACAATAGCAGATTGGGGTTCAAGCCACAACTTGAACTCGAGCAGATTTGTAAGTCACTTGGAGATCGAATTCCTTAATCTCGTGGCTCTAGGCGACCTTTACCTAATCCAGAAACTCATCCGGGAAAGGAAGCCATTAACTTCCTATCTTTCAACTAAAAAGAAAGTAGACTCAAAAAGATGATGCTAACTTACCAAAAGTATGGGGCATCGCACCCTAGCGAGGAAAGATCCTAACAAGATTAACCAGAAGAGGTTTAAAGGAGTTGAATTCCCAGCCAGAACCAAAAAATAAAGAAGAACCGGTCCTTCCACTCCTTTGGATGAGTAGAAATCTTGGTCAGGTAGGTCAGTACGGTCGAGCCCCTTGGTCAGATAGTACACCCCCCATAGCTTAGCCCAGTACCAATCTTTATTTCGAAAGAGGGGAAGATCTCTCCCATAGAAAAAACACACTCACACCATGAGTGGAGCTTCAAACAACAAGGCGATCAAAACTCTCCAATTGTTGGGACTAAGTTGAGTAGGGCAATATTTAAGAAAGACAAGTAGTTGCGAATGTAAGGATGAATACAGAACCTAACCCCATAGTCAAAGCAATTTCATTAAAACAAACCTTGCCCTCATGATAGTCACATGCTCATTTATCATTGGAAGGAAACCTTAGATGTACAGAGTCAGGAATGGAGAATTGTGTGCAAGTTCATGCAAGGTCCTTCTCAGTAATGATGCTATGCACTCCTTTTGCATAAAATTCAAGAGGATAGGGGTTCCCCTAAAGTGGTCTCTTCAAAGAACTCAACTTCTTCATTAGCAAGATCTATTTCTTAAACTAGAGGAAGGGCGAGTTCAGATGAATTTTTTTCAGAAGCCAAAGGAAAGTAAGAATCACGTAGAACGAGGGAGTAGAAGATTGGGACAAAGAATGGAAAAGGTCTAAGAAAGAATCAACAACCATTGCAAATAGCATATTAGATTGGGAATTCGAGAAGGGACTCAAGTTCCTCAAAGAAGATCTTCACGAAATAAAGAAAAATCTATAGTACGCAAATTAAAAAGTCATATTCTAGCCAAAAAATTCCCTGTTTTCAAAATTTTTAGTGAAGAAGAAAGTTAAAATCACAAGAGGCAGGGTTTTTAAGAACTATTACAGTTGAATGATTCTTTGAACTAGAGCTTTAGAGGGCTTAAATAACCTAGGGAATGGTGGTTACAAGAAACTGCCGCATTTAAACCGAAAGGACATGCATACGTAATTAGTTTCCAAAAAACCAAGGAAGTAACAAACAAAAAAGACAACGGAAAGAAAAAACCAAAATCCAACCATGATGAGTAAACTTGATTAGGGGCAATTGATGTGGGAAAAATTAATTACAGTGATGGGAAAGTTCTAGAGACGCTCCATCTTTCAAAATGTTACCGTTGGCTGATTTGTTAAACTCTGGCAGTATTGGGAAAGGAAAGAGCAAGGCCAATCCTAGTAATCATCTCTCCCCATCTAGGTAGCACGTGGACTAAAGAAGTTGGATACCATTTTCCCCAATTCGAAAGACACAGGGCCCCCAAGACGAGGTCAACACCACATCTAGATGGGAGAAACCGGTAGAAGAAGGACAATTTGAAGGGATCTCAAGTCCTTACCAAGCTTATTTGGGATTTAAAAGACCCCCCTATGAGGAGGAGTCCTTTCGCCACTTAGGAGATCAGACCTCTACCAATGGGGGTGTGACGCCCCAAAATCCGGGGGTCCCGTTGATAACCCATCAACCTGCGGAAACATCCGTGGATATCGCTCAACCCGACACCACATCAAGAATATCTTTAAGCCGGGATTATAACCCATAATGAAAATTCGGTTTAACATTCATTTAAAGTCTCATACACCGTGGTTTGTACCCCATTAGGGTCCACTTTAATCATTTAAAGGAAGGAAATTCAAAGCCCAAAGATTTGGCAACACATTTAAAAAAATTTCAGATTTTTGGACTGGCTACCGGTAGCTGTTTATCGGCTACCGGTAGCCGAAACATTCTGGAGTTACGACTACCTGTTGTCTACCGGTAGCCGAAACCTTCTGGAGTCACGACTACGTGTTGTCTACCGGTAGCCGAAACCTTCTGGAGTTACGACTACCTGTTGTCTACCGGTAGCCAATACACACTGGACAGTCGACTACCGGTAGTTACCCATTGACTACCGGTAGTTGCTGCCCAGATTTGCTTTCTTGCTCCATTTTTCATTTCCAATTCATCCTAACTCAATTCCACATCATCCAAGACATGTACAACTATATTTTTACATTTTGCACAAGATCCATACACGACCATTACAATCTATCCCATACAAATATAATTCAAAAAGGGAATGAAATAAGTTTGTTTATACAAACTTTACATGTCATAAACCATTGTAAAACAAAAGGTTTACAAAAATCTTGAGATAAGGCCGCACTTAGGCCCCCTTCACCCTTGATGCTCTCCATGGGAGCCAATCGCCGGTGTAAACCCGACACCTGAAATTGTTTCCCGTATAGGGTGAGCACAACGCCCAGTAGAAAACTTCCTACGGAGGTTACTCCCCCCTAGATGCTCATGCTCATGTAATATTCACATACAACATGTAATCAATCATTCCACACACACTATGCATTCAATGTTGGAATGCAACAATGCCATGCAATGAAATGAGATGAAAACTCATTCATGCAACCCATTCCGAGTCCTCACCGACTCCCTCAACACAATGCAATGCCAATGTGTGATGACCCGTCTATTGACGGAGAAAAACCTTCCAATGATCATTTGAAAAGAAATCATGTTTTCCCAAAACCGGATCATTGTTGGAAGCTACCCATTGAATGGGTGTTTTTATAACAAAACCCTTGTGTCTTTGTTGGGCAACGGATCTTCGGAATCACACCGCCGGTTCCGTACACCGTGTCACTTTTCTGGAATTGCACCGCCGGCAAGTGACTGAACCAAGTGGTTCTGGGTTTTTCACCCGAGGGAGTGTCTAGCCCTACTTGCTACACCCGACACAAGTTTTTCCATGCAACCATGCGACTCAGTCGAAACTTCGTTCCAACATTCCCGAGCCCATCCACCAAGCACCAAGAATGGTGATTGATTAATCATGTATAACATGCACACACACCCACTCATATCTATGGATGCGATATCCCCGTGCAAATGCAATGTGATGTTCCATTGCACACAGAATAATGCTCAATATGCTCATGACAAACATATAAACATTTCCAATACATCAATGGCAATTATATCAAAAGCACATAACTACCATATCTCATTATGTTCAATATATCATTTCATGCATATATCAACAACACTCTTCATCCAACAACCATATCCTAAGCATATGATTTCACAATCACCCAAGCATGTTATAACATAGCATCATGCAAGTAACACACACAATTTCACCTAGGCATTTTATCAAACACCTAGTAGTTATTAAAGTCATGTTTTCACATAACACATTCCAAGCAACCATATAGCTCAAATTTCACCAAGTTATAAGAGGAACCACATGGAACTCCTATGTAATAAAATCAAGCTAGAAGTTAGCCTAGGCCAACTCTATGCTCCCTTTTCCATTACCATAACTATAGACATATATATAATTCAATACATATGCATATATAACTTTTAACCCTTAGTCTACTAACACCTAAGGTAAGAATAATCTCAAGTAGGAAAGATCCTACCTTTTAGGAGTGTAGAAAACCCCTAAAAACACCAAAACCACTCCAAAACTTTGAATCTCTCAAGATCGCCTCTTTGGATCTTCGGTGAAATTCCTTGTTTTTGGTGCCCACGCGTAGCCCTTGTCGCGTAGATCACTTCTCCCTTGTAGCTCGACGGAATCCGAGCGACGGAAGTCCGGGAATCGCCGAAGGAAGCTTGAAGTTCTCTCTTTTCTCTCTCTCTTTCTCCCACACGTTGAACCCAGCACAAAGGCAGAAATTTTCTGCCTAAAATGCAGATATTTGTCCCTTTATATAGTTTTAAATGTGTGGTCTACATCGCACCGCTCGTTTATTACTTTCGGGTCCGTTTTTCGTCCCGAAACGACTCATTAAGTCCCGGATTAAGTCCAAATAAATTTTATTGGCACATTAATCCAATTATAAGGAATTTTAATATTTCTCGTTTTTGGGGACCTTTAAAAGGTCAATCGCCACGCAGTCGTCTCGAACTACGTGCAAAATCCGACTATCTCGGAATTCAACGAAATTTCTGGTGGTCACTAGATTTCGCGTTGCGAATCCAACGACGTACTCCGTTTCCTCATCCGAGGTCTAGAACATATGTATTTCAAATACGTGCAGTAATGGCAAATTACCATTTTGCCCTTTTTCAGAAAAAGTTCAAATTTTCCCGGGTTTCACATTCTTCCCCCCTTAAAAGAATTTCGTCCCCGAAATTCACGTACACATACACATTTAATAGCATGCATATGCAACAAGTAATTTATACCCAAAGTGATGATACCAAGCTGTAAGTATGAAAATGTACCTCTATCCTCAAACAGGAAAGGGTAATTAGCACGTATGGTGTCCTCACGCTCCCATGTTGCCTCCTCTACTCCCCGGTGCTGCCAAAGCACCTTCAACAGCCGCACGGTCTTGCCTCGCAAAACCTGTTCCCGGCTATCCATGATACGCACCGGTCCCTCCTCGAAGGTCCCATCAGTATCAACCACAAGCTCACCCCAATCCACCACATGAGTCGGATCTGGTGTGTATTTCCGGAGCATAGAGACATGGAATACTGCGTGAACACCTGCTAAATCAGGCGGTAACGCCAACCGGTAAGCAACTGTACCAACCCTCTCGAGTACCTCGAAGGGCCCGATATACCTCGGCGACAACTTTCCTCGCTTGCCGAACCTGACCACTCCTCTTGTAGGCATCACCTTCAAGAAGACATGATCACCCACCTCAAACTCTAGAGGTCGCCGCCGTCTGTCGGCATAGCTCTTCTGCCTGCTCTGCGCCGTGAGAAGACGCTTCCGTATCAAATCCACCTTCTCTGAGGTGTCTCTAATCAACTCTGGACCCGTAGAGGGTCTCTCTCCAACCTCCGTCCAACAAACCGGAGATCTACAAGGCCTCCCATATAATGCCTCATAGGGTGCCATCTGTATGCTCGCCTGATAACTATTGTTATAGGCAAACTCTACCAAGGGTAAGTGATCTTCCCAGCTTCCCTTGAGGTCTAGGACGCATGCACGCAGCATGTCCTCTAGTGTCTGGATGGTCCTCTCAGACTGACCGTCCGTCTGGGGATGAAAAGCAGTGCTCATCATCAACTGAGTCCCCATGGTTCGCTGGAAACTCTCCCAAAAATGAGATGTGAATCTGGGATCCCGATCCGATACTATAGATACGGGCACCCCATGCAATCGGACAATCTCCCGTATATATAACCTACAAAATTCCTCCAATGTGAAGGTCATCCGCACAGCCAAGAAGTGTGCCGACTTCGTAAGCCGGTCCACTATCACCCACACCGCATCATGTCCCCGCGATGTCCGTGGCAAGTGAGTCACAAAATCCATCGTGACATGCTCCCACTTCCACTCAGCCACTTCCAAAGGCTGGAGTAATCCCGCTGGTCTCTGGTGTTCAGCCTTCACTTGCTGACATGTGAGACATCTACCAACCATTTCACCAACTTGTCTCTTCATCCCACTCCAATAATACTGGCGACGAAGATCATGATACATATTCGTGCCCCCTGGATGAACCGCAAAACGGGAACATTGAAATTCCCTAAGAATCTCCTCCCTTAGATCTGGAGATTGGGGAACCACAATCCTTCCCCTATACCGAAGACTACCATCCAAATGAATGGCCCAGCCCTCGTCACCTGTACCCGACTGCACCCGGTCCTTAATGGACACTATCTCTGGGTCTTGCCCCTGAGACTCAATCACTCTGCTCAGTAGGGACGGCGTAGCCACCAAACTTCCCAAGGTACCCTGAGCCTGCCCCATGTAATGTAGCCCAAACTGTCCCACAGTTTCGAGCATTTCCCACTCCCGGGAAGCCATACTAGCCAAGACTCCCCTTGACTTCCGGCTAAGTGCGTCAGCCACCACATTTGCCTTACCAGGATGGTAATGCAACGTGAAGTCGTAATCTTCCAGAAACTCCATCCATCTGCGTTGCCTCATGTTGAGGTCCCGCTGTGTAAAGATGTACTTCAGACTCTTGTGGTCTGAAAACACCTCAAACTGCTCACCATACAGGTAGTGGCGCCAAGCCTTCAAGGCAAAGACAATAGCCGCCAACTCCATATCATGCGTAGGGTAATTCTGCTCGTGGTTCTTTAACTGTCGAGAACCATAAGCCACGACCCTCCCGGACTGCATCAACACACATCCGAGCCCGTCCTTAGAGGCATCACAATAGACTGTCTACCTCTGTCCCCTTTCTGGGACTATCAATATAGGAGCTGAAGTAAGCCTCCTCTTCAACTCCTGGAATGCCTTCTCGCAAGAATCATTCCACTCAAACTTAATCTCATTCCGAGTCAACTTCGTCATAGGTGCAGCTAACCTAGAGAAGTCCTCGATAAACCGCCGATAATACCCAGCCAATCCCAAGAAACTGCGTATCTCGAAAACTGACTTCGGCCTCTCCCAATTCATCACCGCCTCGACCTTCTCCGGGTCTACGGATACACCCGAAGCCGACACTACATGTCCCAAAAACTTCACCTCAGTCAGCCAAAACTCACACTTGCTGAACTTGGCATACAACTGATGGTCTCTCAAGATCTGAAGAACGATCCTCAAGTGACCCTCATGCTCCTCCTCAGACTTGGAATAGATCAAGATGTCGTCAACAAAGACTACGACAAATTGATCAAGGTAGGGTTGGAACACCCTATGCATGAGATCCATGAATGCCGCCGGGGCATTCGTCAATCCGAAAGGCATGACAGTAAACTCGTAATGCCCATACCGCGTTCTGAACGCCGTCTTAGGGATATCTGCCTCCCTAACCCTCAACTGATGGTAACCGGTACGTAGATCTATTTTGGAGTAGACCTGCGCCCCTCTCAGTTGATCAAACAAGTCATCAATCCTCGGCAAAGGGTACCTGTTCTTGATAGTAACCCTATTTAACTGCCGGTAATCTATGCAGAGTCGAAGGGTGTTGTCCTTCTTCTTTGCAAATAACACCGGAGCGCCCCATGGTGAGGTACTCGGTCTAATGAACCCCCTGTCCAACAATTCCTACAATTGGACCTTGAGTTCTTGCAACTCAGCAGGCGCCATCCTATGTGGAGTCATAGAAATGGGCGAAGTGCCAGGATGTAACTCAATGGTAAAGTCTACATCCCTATGTGGAGGTAATCCCGGTAATTCATCCGGAAAAATATCCTCGTATTCACAAACCACTCGAGGTAGACCCAACTCCTGCCTCTCCTCGTTCTCTAGGGTAAGGCTTGCTAGCCAACCCATCAACTGCCCGTGCCATCGAGAGTCATACACCCCTTGGGGTAAAGCACCATGCTTGTCCCCCTGGAACTTGAAACAAACACCCTCAGGCGTATAAGCAGTGACCCTCTTCCGATCACAGTCAATAACAACACGGTGTGCCGTCAACCAATCCATTCCTAGGATGACATCGAACTCCGACATGTCCATGACCCTAAGGTCAACGGTGAGTAGAATCCCAGAGATCTCTAACTCACAGTCCCGACATATCTGACCAACCCTCACCCTAGCACCTAGGGGAGAACTCACATGCAATGGCTCCTCCAAGGTCTCAGCCTCTAAGCCCAAGTCTTCCACACAAGATGCAGCAATAAATGAATGTGATGCACCAGAATCAAATAATACCCTAGCCCATAAGCGAGAGAGTAGAAATGTACCCTGTATCACCGATTGGTCTGTTGGCTCGGTCTGAGGTATCATGGCGTAGACACGCCCCTGGGTTCCCGAAGTACCGGCTTGTGAGCCCTGTCCTCGGCCTCGACCCAAACTCTAGCCCATCTGGCCTGATTGCGTGGCACTCGCACGTGATGTAGTAGGGGTCTGTGCAGCACCCTGGAACTGGTACTGGCTTCCCTGGCCCGTAGTGGGGTAGGGAGGAACATAAGGTGTCTGTGTGTGCCCCACTGAAGACTGGGACTGGGATGCCCCATAACTCTGGGATCCCTGCCTCTGAGGACAATCCCGCTTCATGTGCCCCGGTTGGTGGCAATGATAGCAAGTCCGTTGGCCTGCCTGGTAGGAAGGCCTCTGATTTCTCCCACCTTGGGAGGATTTACCCTGGCCTTGGCCTTGATAGCCGCGGCTCTGCCCTTGCTGTCCCTGCGGAGTAGAAGTCCTCTGCCTCTTCCCCGTACTAGAAGAAGAGGATGGTCCCTCCTTCTTCTTGTCCTTAGTACCACCCTCGCGAATATTCCTCGCGTCATCCACCTCACGTTCAATTGCCATAGCCGTCGTGATCATTAAATCCAGATCTTGTAGGAGAAGACCTACAATTTTCCCCCGAATGGAAAGCTTCAAGCCTTCCTCAAACCTTCTTACCTTAGCCACAGCTGTGGCTACGTAATCATCGGCGAAACGTGCTAGTTCCGTGAACTTCGCCACGTATTCCATCACCGTCATGGTTCCTTGTTTCAATTCCAGAAACTCCCGGGCCTTTGCATGTCGCATGGCCGGTGGGAAATACTTGCCCATGAAGAGCTCCTTGAACTCTTCCCATGTCATAGTCTCAAGGTTTTTCGAGCCCGAGACCCAATCCCACCACACTTGGGATTCTCCTTCTAGCTGGAATGTAGCTAGTGTTATCTTACTGGCGTCGGAAGTGATTTCCATTGCCTTCAAGATCTTCGTAACTTGCCGGAACCAATGGTCAGCCACCATAGGATCCGCCCCTCCCTTAAAAACTGGAGGTTTATGTGCCTTGAACTGTTGGAGGTTACTCATACCTCCTCGGTGTGCAACCGTAGCTGCCATCATGCCCATAGTCTCATTAAAGGCCTCTTGATCGAAGGCCGGTGGGGGTTGATTTGTTCTCCCACCGCCTCGACGTCCCCTTCCTCGACTAGCCATCTACATTTGTCAGATAGCAAACAAGTCTCACAAAGTATCCCTAAATAGGGATCAAGATTTGAAACTTTGAGAATTCTTCTCATTGTCTCACTAGCAATGCTTATGCCACCCACTAGTAGACACTTATACCATGAACCACTCCGTCCATCCCTTATTCCGAACCCAAGGTTATGTTTTCTAACCTAATGTGTTCCTTTACATATACATTCTACCATGTATATAATTCACATGTCATGTAGCACATAACATATAGCAAACAAACAATTAACATGTAGCATTTAAACACATAAGATGAAATGTACTATGCATGCAATGGTCTAGACCCAATGCCCATCAAGCCCAAGGTTTATCGTAAACCTAGGCTCTGATACCAAGCTGTGACGCCCCAAAATCCGGGGGTCCCGTTGATAACCCATCAACCTGCGGAAACATCCGTGGATATCGCTCAACCCGACACCACATCAAGAATATCTTTAAGCCGGGATTATAACCCATAATGAAAATTCGGTTTAACATTCATTTAAAGTCTCATACACCGTGGTTTGTACCCCATTAGGGTCCACTTTAATCATTTAAAGGAAGGAAATTCAAAGCCCAAAGATTTGGCAACACATTTAAAAAAATTTCAGATTTTGGACTGGCTACCGGTAGCTGTTTATCGGCTACCGGTAGCCGAAACATTCTGGAGTTACGACTACCTGTTGTCTACCGGTAGCCGAAACCTTCTGGAGTCACGACTACCTGTTGTCTACCGGTAGCCGAAACCTTCTGGAGTTACGACTACCTGTTGTCTACCGGTAGCCAATACACACTGGACAGTCGACTACCGGTAGTTACCCATTGACTACCGGTAGTTGCTGCCCAGATTTGCTTTCTTGCTCCATTTTTCATTTCCAATTCATCCTAACTCAATTCCACATCATCCAAGACATGTACAACTATATTTTTACATTTTGCACAAGATCCATACACGACCATTACAATCTATCCCATACAAATATAATTTAAAAAGGGAATGAAATAAGTTTGTTTATACAAACTTTACATGTCATAAACCATTGTAAAACAAAAGGTTTACAAAAATCTTGAGATAAGGCCGCACTTAGGCCCCCTTCACCCTTGATGCTCTCCATGGGAGCCAATCGCCGGTGTAAACCCGACACCTAAAATTGTTTCCCGTATAGGGTGAGCACAACGCCCAGTAGAAAACTTCCTACGGAGGTTACTCCCCCCTAGATGCTCATGCTCATGTAATATTCACATACAACATGTAATCAATCATTCCACACACACTATGCATTCAATGTTGGAATGCAACAATGCCATGCAATGAAATGAGATGAAAACTCATTCATGCAACCCATTCCGAGTCCTCACCGACTCCCTCAACACAATGCAATGCCAATGTGTGATGACCCGTCTATTGACGGAGAAAAACCTTCCAATGATCATTTGAAAAGAAATCATGTTTTCCCAAAACCGGATCATTGTTGGAAGCTACCCATTGAATGGGTGTTTTTATAACAAAACCCTTGTGTCTTTGTTGGGCAACGGATCTTCGGAATCACACCGCCGGTTCCGTACACCGTGTCACTTTTCTGGAATTGCACTGCCGGCAAGTGACTGAACCAAGTGGTTCCGGGTTTTTCACCCGAGGGAGTGTCTAGCCCTACTTGCTACACCCGACACAAGTTTTTCCATGCAACCATGCGACTCAGTCGAAACTTCGTTCCAACATTCCCGAGCCCATCCACCAAGCACCAAGAATGGTGATTGATTAATCATGTATAACATGCACACACACCCACTCATATCTATGGATGCGATATCCCCGTGCAAATGCAATGTGATGTTCCATTGCACACAGAATAATGCTCAATATGCTCATGACAAACATATAAACATTTCCAATACATCAATGGCAATTATATCAAAAGCACATAACTACCATATCTCATTATGTTCAATATATCATTTCATGCATATATCAACAACACTCTTCATCCAACAACCATATCCTAAGCATATGATTTCACAATCACCCAAGCATGTTATAACATAGCATCATGCAAGTAACACACACAATTTCACCTAGGCATTTTATCAAACACCTAGTAGTCATTAAAGTCATGTTTTCACATAACACATTCCAAGCAACCATATAGCTCAAATTTCACCAAGTTATAAGAGGAACCACATGGAACTCCTATGTAATAAAATCAAGCTAGAAGTTAGCCTAGGCCAACTCTATGCTCCCTTTTCCATTACCATAACTATAGACATATATATAATTCAATACATATGCATATATAACTTTTAACCCTTAGTCTACTAACACCTAAGGTAAGAATAATCCCAAGTAGGAAAGATCCTACCTTTTAGGAGTGTAGAAAACCCCTAAAAACACCAAAACCACTCCAAAACTTTGAATCTCTCAAGATCGCCTCTTTGGATCTTCGGTGAAATTCCTTGTTTTTGGTGCCCACGCGTAGCCCTTGTCGCGTAGATCACTTCTCCCTTCTAGCTCGACGGAATCCGAGCGACGGAAGTCCGGGAATCGCCGAAGGAAGCTTGAAGTTCTCTCTTTTCTCTCTCTCTTTCTCCCACACGTTGAACCCAGCACAAAGGCAGAAATTTTCTGCCTAAAATGCAGATATTTGTCCCTTTATATAGTTTTAAATGTGTGGTCTACATCGCACCGCTCGTTTATTACTTTCGGGTCCGTTTTTCTTCCCGAAATGACTCATTAAGTCCCGGATTAAGTCCAAATAAATTTTATTGGCACATTAATCCAATTATAAGGAATTTTAATATTTCTCGTTTTTGGGGACCTTTAAAAGGTCAATCGCCACGCAGTCGTCTCGAACTACGTGCAAAATCCGACTATCTCGGAATTCAACGAAATTTCTGGTGGTCACTAGATTTCGCGTTGCGAATCCAACGACGCACTCCGTTTCCTCATCCGAGGTCTAGAACATATGTATTTCAAATACGTGCAGTAATGGCAAATTACCATTTTGCCCTTTTTCAGAAAAAGTTCAAATTTTCCCGGGTTTCACAGGGGGAGTCCTACGAAGAGAAGGAAGAAGAGGCTCCCCAAATACGAGGAGATTTAACCTCCCAAAATAAACAAAGAATCCTAGAGATCACTCCTCAACTACCATATGTTAAAAAATATCAAAAAAGGGAGCCTAGGGGAAGACCAAAGGTACGCAAGATCTATATTTGCATATGCCTTGAGACCCCTTCCAACAAACACTAACTTAAGCATCGGATAGTCGATACGGAGCTTCCCTCCGGTCTTCAACTTCCTTTTCAAGATTTTTCAACTTATGATAACCTCATTTGGAGTTCTAGATAGCTAAATCAACACTACCATAACCTATTTAAATCATTTGCAATGGTGACAAGGAGCAAGGAGACCACCTCATCAGCTTTATATAAAGGTCAAGCAGATTTTTATGCCAACAAATGAATTTTGAAATTTTAAATGGTTGTATGGTTGAGTCAAAAAATTGGGAGAAGATTACAATTTTACAAAAAAAATCACAATTTTTAGATAATCAAGAGCATCCGGATGCAGCCTTCAGTGTTTGGATGCACCTTTTAAAATTTGATTTCCATAAAGTTGAGATCATCCGAACACAAGCCATGTTTTTTGGATGCGTCTCCTCAACCAGTCAAAAGAGTCAGAACGAAGAGACATAACCCTTGGGAATTATCAATTTCATTAAAGCTACGTCTGGATGCAGCATTCACTGTCTAGACACACCTGTTGTTCTAGAAAAAGACTAGCTCGTCTTCTCCACAAACATCTACACTTACAAACCCTCAAAAGCCAAACAACTTCTTATCTTCTTCCATATTTAAACACCACTTCTAAACACTCTCCAATCCCTCCTCCGCTTTAACTAAAACCCATATTCACCAATTAAATCTTATATCTACCTATCTAAATATCTTTTTAGGATTTTCTTCAAATTTTTAGAACCCTCTTTTTACCACCAAAAG
>OX637405.1:15897088-15899588 GCA_951799425.1 Ilex aquifolium
AAGAGAGAAAAACTCACCTTCTCTCTACGATCTACGGCGCTACGGACCTCGAATCCACGCAAGCCAAGAATTAAAGTCGCTCTACTCATCGAGGGCTACGCAGCTATACCAAAAAGCGCAAGTTTTACCGAAGATTAAGGTACGGGATTTTCGAGAAGTGAGGGTTTTTGGCTTGAATCGGGTCTTGGAACTTCCCTTGGTCGTTCCTCACGCTTCAAGAGGTAGGGTTTCTTCCTACTAAGGTTTATTCCAAGCCTATAATGTTTTTATGGAATGGGTAGGATGATAGCCTATGTGTCTCTTGCCTATTGTTGTGAAATTGGGTGAATTGGGTATTGAAATGGGTAAAGGAAATCCTAACTTGGATGAATATTTCGAAGTTACTAATTGTGATTTCTATGAATTGGATATGTGAAATGAACCCAATGTAAATTCATGTGTTATATGAAATTGTGGGCGTGTTATGTGTTTATATATATGCCATGAAATTTTAGTATGTTGATAACATGCTTGGAATTTGTATTATGGGAATTATATGCTTTTGATATGATTTTGCCATGGAATATGAGAAATGTGTTGAGAATGTTCATATGTCACTCATATCATATCGAACATTGTATTGGTGTTGCAATGGAGCACCACATTTCATATGCACGGGAACATCGCATTTTAGGAGGTGTGTGTGCATGGTTATTTGTCTTCACCACACATGGTGGATGACGAGTGAGCTCGGGTAATATGGGTCGATGACCTAGACGAGTTGAATGGTTTATATGTTGATAGGGTTGGGGTAGCAAGAAGGGCTAGAAAATCCCTCGGGTGAGAGACCCGGTGATTGGATACGCACTCCGTTGGTATAAGAGCCCATAAAGTGTGTCGGTGTACGCGGAACCGTTGGTGGAAGTCCATGAATTCCGTGTAGGTTGGGTGACCTTTGGTGTGAGTCCATGAACATCCACCCCTTACAAAGACCCTAGAATGAAATGTCATTTGATGTGGAACATAAATGACGGATTGGTACACATTGGCACTTGCATGTGTAGAGGAGCCGGGAAGGGCTTGGTTGATGTGCATGAGTGAGTCTCACCTCATTTCATAGCATGACATTACATGTTTCAACATGGAATATATTCTTGTTGTGGATTGTTGATTGATAGCATGTGACATTTCATATGCATTTAGGTTGGGGAGTAGCCTCTCTAGGAGATACCCTATTGAGCGTGGCTCACCCTTTATGGGAAAAACATTTCAGGTGTGGGTTTTGCTCCGGCGGATGGCTCATTTGGAGAGCATCAAGCATGAAGGGGGCCGGCTTGTGGCCTTAGTTTAAGTTTTGTAAAACCTTTAACAAAATTCCATTTTGATGTATATATATTATGGAATGAATTGTAATAGAGATTGTATGAGTTGGGTATTATATGGAAAATCTCATTAAACATGTATTGAATGAGTTTGGAGTGTATGGGGTAGCTTTAAGGATGGTTTGGAGGGGGAAGAAATCCATTTTTATGCTCACAGTCTGAAAACCTACCGGAAGGTGTGTGTCGGCCTTCCGGAAGGTTTTGCTAAAAACCCCAGTTTGCCTTGCTCACAGCTAATACCTTCCGGAAGGTTTTGCCCACTGGAATGAACCTTCCGGAAGATTTTAGCTACTGGAGTAAAACCTACCGGAAGGACTTGTCTACTGGAGTGGACCTTCCGGAAGGTTTTGCGTTGGGTTTCTTTTTGACTGCCGAGTTCTTCCGGAAGGTTTTGTTTTCTGGAATGAACCTTCCGGAAGGTTTTGGCTACTGGAATGGACCTTCCGGAAGGTTTTTGCTACTGATGTCGACCTTCCGGAAGTTCTTGAAATTGATCTTTTTCATGTAACAGTTCCTTCAGTGACCTTCCGGTAGGTGTATGTCGACCTTCCGGAAGGTTTTTCCAAAAACATGAAATTTTCAAAATGCTTAGCCATGCTTTTGGGCTTTGTTTTCTTTGGTTTCTATGACATAAATGGACATAAATGAAGGTATAATTGACCTTGTGGATGGTAAATCCGATTAAAAGCATGTGAGTGACGTGGTGTCGGGTTATACGACTATCACGAGTATTTTCGCGGGTTGACGGATGGTCAACGGTTAATAAAGGACCCCCGGAAAATTGGGGCGTCACATAACACGAATCATAAGAACTTTTCAAGGGTTGTAATGGGGTTTAGGATCAAGGTAGAAAATATTTGGGAGTGTAGCTCAAAAGCCATCGAAACTAGTGGAGCAAAAATGAATTAACTCAGGCTTGAATATATAAAACATGCAAAACCAATCACTCAATTCAGCAGCTTCTTTGATTTGGCTTTAAAGCATTTAAACCATGTAAAATTCTTGCATTGAAAAAGAGATCGTTCAAAAGGAACACTTGTCGTTTGCAGCAGGGAACGATTCTTTGCAAAGCTTCCACCTTTTTATATATCACTTGTAAACAGACTCCTTTCTTAGAATTTTAGGAGGAGTTATGAACA